>JALPQI010018018.1:0-25552 GCA_025490895.1 Thaumatotibia leucotreta
CCGGCCGCGGCGCAGGCGCCGGTAAGATGAACGACATTCCACGACTACTTGTCTTTGTCATGTTAACCAAACACCAGTTTTATTATTCTGTTATTTTAACAAGGCGTAACTATATTAAAACGCAAGTTTAAGAAGTTTACTTTTTATCTCTTTCCGACTTCCACCTGGGACCATCGGTGGCCGCAGGCGCTATTGTGTTCGTCGGTTTGACTGTTTTTATGTGATAGTACATCGCCCACTTGAGTTTTTCGAATTCCGAAGCAGCCCCCCGCGCATCGGCTCGCCATGCCATTATCGGCGGCTCGGCGAGACGGGCGAGGGGAGTCGTATTCATTCATAACGCTGCGTGATGCCAGACTCACTCCCACCCACCTCTATTTCGCTTCTCTATTTGATCACTCTTGCCCGGTGCTCGCCACGAATCAACAAGACTTAGCTGTAATGTAATGAAACGATCGATACACAGTAATACATATCAATCTTAGTATTTTCTGTTATTTTATTACAAATAAGTTATTAACAAATAAGGCTTATGGTTAACATCCGCAATACACTTTTTTAATTTTTTGTTAAATATTTATTAAATACCTAACAAAATGAATACCAAGCCTCCTAAGGCCCATTTCTACTATTTCTAGTAGGTAAGTAGGTATCTATTAACATGGAATAAATTTAAATTGTATTTCATTAGACAATAGTTGCGCATTTGTTTTATCTTGTAAAATATACGAACAAACTAAAATATTTTTTTCAATACAGTTGCTCAAAAATTGCTCTTTTTTTGGCTGTTTTGCGTGCGCGAAGTTCGTTTGAGTTCAAATAAAAACGTTTGAGTTGGGTGAATAGCAAAATATATTACCTCTTAAATTATGAATTTATGAATGCAAGTTTTGGAGCTAGAAAAACGCCTATTGTCCGTCAAAAATGTTCATTGTCAAAGTTTCAACTCATAACTAGGTATTTTGTTTATCATCTTTTAATTTTTCGCAACTGTATTGAAAAACGTCGTTCGATGCATGCGCGGAAATGTCATTCTTCACTCGTCCCAAGTCTTATCTCTGACTCGTGAAGTAATGACATACCTTCCGCGCTAGCATCGAAATGTACTATTGTTTCCTGCCAAGTAGCTAACATTTCAATGACAAATGGATCTTTCTCACCTTGAGCGCATCTTCGCCCTTTCCCTTGATATACGTTTGTTACAACAGTGACACTGACAATCACAATATTATAATATATAGATTGTTAATTCTTTCCATTAAGATTATTATTTTAGCAAAATATTAAAGGATTTCGCATATTATTGTTTGGCTTTACCCGAAGGTGATTTTTTATGATAAATTGACAATGGTACGGAACTATTCGTGCGCAAGTCTGTCTTGAACTAGGTTTTTTTTTACAAATACAGGGATTGTTTAGGACTTTACGAAATAACAGCAATACTATAATTTTTTATTTTTTAGAACGGTGTTCACTTATTCCATACTAAATACGGAAGAAAAAAAGAGCTTGCAGTTGCAGTAAGTACTGCCCAAATTAACGCGGTGTTATGGTAATAATTTATAAAAGAAGTGAAATGCCTCCGCACTCCAGGGTAACGAGGAGGAACACAAACAACTAGAAGTGTTTTAAAATAATTGTCCAATAGTTAGATCGATCATTCTGGCAATATCTCAAAATGGCACTAATGCGAATGTAATTGTAGAAGTCTTCCTGTAGGCAATGTGCACTAGTTAAGTAGAATAGCATGACATAAACATGACAATGAGGATTGCAAGTCATTCAAACAAGGCGCAGTGGCGATATGGTGCAGGGGTAATCGGCCGTGCACTCTCACGGCGTAATTACGGGGCGCGAACCACTCCGTCGCAGTTTTATAGGCCGGCCCCGACCTGCGCCCGCGTCTCCGCGCGTGCAGCTCCCTCCCCGCTCGCCGGCTGTCCCTCGACACTCCGCCGGTCGTCGGACCGCATTCCGCTCCCATGCGACTGCGTCCTGCACCCTTCTCACTTCAGGACCTTTCCAAAATTATATTTACAGGTACTAGGTATACCTAACATTACTCCAACGTGTATTTCGGTTTCAGACGTGTCACAGTTTAAATTGTTCTCCGATTTCTTATTCTCTAAATGAGGTTTCCCGTGCCCAAGAAATTTGTATCAATTCGATATGTGATAAAATCAACTCTCTCTGTAACATTGGGTTGTCATACGTCCGGATTTATCCGGACATGTCCAGATTATTGACCCTTTGTCCAGACTGTTGCTGTTTGTGTTAGAATTTTATGAAATTTCCTCATTAAATAAAATAAAAAATTACGAATATATTATACTACTCGTATATTACTTGATATTTAATCAAATGCAATTTGAGCATATAATTATAATATGTTTTGCCAGTTCATATAATTTCCATTTGATATCCTCGATTGTATAATAGAAAAAACCGTTTTACCACCACCCGTATACCTAGTTGGTTACTAAATTCTGTTACTGCAATAATCTTTGTCTACATAAAATATACGAATGAAAGTTTAATAAAGTATATATTAAAATGAAGTACATCAAATCAGGATTTACATATGACAATATCATTCAAAATGACTCCATCTGGCCTTGACACAGACCCTCAAACGACTAGGCCAGTCATCAATAGCGGCACGCACGATTGTCATGTCTAATTCCTTCACTGTCTTAATTATGGCCCGCTTTAGGGAGTCAAGATTTGTGTGGGGCTTAGCACAGGCTTTCTCCTCAATGACCTGCCATAATCCAGAGGGTTAAGGTCCAGGCTGGAGGACGGCCAGTCTTCGTGGGCAATAAAGTCAATTTTATTCCTTCGAAACCAGGCTTGAGTCGTTTTTGCCTTATGTCCAGGAGCTGAGTCCTGTTGAAAGACCCATGGTTGGTTTTGAAATAAGGTGTGGCTTAAGGGCTTTACTATTGGTTCAAGAACGGTTTCCTGGTAAACTTTGGCCCCAGATTTCACACCTTTTTCACAAAAATGAACCCGTGGTAGCCCTGAGTATGACACACCCAGCCAAATCATCACGTAAGAGGGATGATGGCCTCGTTGCACCCTCGGAACAGCCGCAATCGCCTCTTGACTGTTTTTTGCATATACTCAGTCATTCTGGCGGTTACAACATTCTTCAATGGTAAAATTTTTTTCATCTGTAAATAGTATTTTTCGGTGGCCATTTTGTGCGTACCGCTTCAATAGTACGCGACTTCTCTCCAGCCTCATGGTCTTTAATCGCCCATTAAGCAAATGACCTTTTTGTCTTCGGTAAGCGTGTAGTCCAAGGTCTTCATTGATAACTTTTTTTAGGGAGCTTCTCTTCACAGACATCTGTATTGCCAACAACTTTTGCTTCCGGACGGGATTTCTAGCAATTCTCGCCTTCACTGCCTTTATTAGAGCTGGGGTCCGAACGGTGCGTGGTCTTCCAGACCTCTTGCGTTCATTGAAGCTCTGAGTACTATTGTATCTATTAATGGTGCGATAAACAAATTGTTTGTTTAATTTTAGATTTTCAAGCAACTTTAAAATCATGTTTGGCGGGTGCCCACACTTGTGAAGCGCAATTACAGCGACACGATTCTCTTTCAGGCCCCAATTCATTATAAATACGACAATATAAGCGTTATGTGTAGTATATAATTATAGCTCACAAATCCACCATATTATGTCACTTTTTATTTTTTCGGAAGCTTTCGTTTTAACGGAAAAAAAGAGGTTGGAAATCGGGTAACAGAACTTAGTAACCAACTAGGTACATACGGACCTTAATCTTCATAGAGTACCATGAAACCTTAAACCTTATTGATTAGCTTTTTTATTTAAATCTCTAATATGATTCAGATTTTTGATAAATGTCACCTCTGTGAAACCTATTCGCGCTGTCAGTTGCAGTGAAGAATTACATCAGATACTGTTAAGAGTATGTTTCTTTTCGTTGACGATTATTGGAAATACATTTCATTAGATTTTTTTGGTTTACCATAAAATAGTAATGTTTAATCATTTCTAAGTGGTAAGCCCACTTGGGGCGTAAGATTCTGTTCAATGGCTAAGTTCACGGTATACAGGGCGTCCCAAAGTTATGGGACATGAAGAGGAAGTACCTACCTTAAATATCGTAGATAGGATATTTTGCTGAAAGAAGACTTTATTTTATTTTGAAAATTAAATAATAGCGCATTCAAAAATTTTCAAAAAAAAAATGTTTTTTCTGGGCATCGAACCTAGTTCAATACGAAAAAAAAATTTTTTTTTCGTTATTTTATGACGCCATTCGAAAGAATGGATAAAAAATAAAAACATTTCTTAAGAAACTTAGTATCTAAAACTAAAAGAATAACCAAAAAAGTTTGGTTAAAAATTCGAAAAAAAAAGTATATTGTTCGATTTCCGGGTGAAGCATGTAATATTTTGAAAATAACAAAGTCTTCTTTCAGCAAAATACACTATCTACGATATTTAAGGTACTTCCCCTTCATGTCCCATAACTTTGGGACGCCCTGTATAAAGATGCGTTGTATTCTAACTAAATGAGCGAAATTGACAGTTGATATAATGTGTAAAAGAGAAGGCATAATTCATATACAGGGCGTCCCATGACTATGGGACATGAAGGGAAAGTACCTTAAATATTCTAGAGAGGATATTTTAATGAAAGGAGACGATGTTATTTTTGAAGGCAAATAAAACTGCATACAAAATTTTTCAAAGAATTACTTGCTTCACCCGGAAATTGAACCAATACCAAAAATTTTATTCAATTATGAACCAAGCAGTTTTGGTTATCTTTTTAGTTTTAGTTACTACGTTATTTTTATCCATTCTTTCCACTGAAATCATAAAATACAAAAAAAAAGTATTAAAGTAGGTTCGATGCCTAGATAAAGCTAAATTTTTTGTTTTTTTTTTAATGCAGTATTATTGAATTTTTAAAATAGTCTTCTTTCAGCATAATATCTTATCTACGATATTTATCATGTCCCATAATCTTGGGAAAATCCGGTATAATATTCATATTTTACGACTTTGAGAGCTTATTATCTCGAAAACTGTTCACTTTAATGAAGATGTCTTCGTGACACCTTTATATCATTTTAAAAGACCTTTACAGCCTGTTCACACTAGCGATTCTTTTCGGCGATATCGCGGCGATTCCTATACAAACCCGCACGCGGCGATATCGCGGCGATGCGAGTTTGTATAGGAATCGCCGCGATATCGCCGTAGTGTGAACAGGCTTTTAGGGTTCCGTATTAAACTCGGAAATTCTGTCCGTTATTTCCGTTAGTACTAGAAATTTGCAATTTGGTACAGGTATACATATTTATCTTGTGGCACCCGCATCCAGCGGACTCCTGCGACCTTCACCAGGTCATCAGTCCACGTGTGTGCTATCAATAGAAAGGTATTTAAAAATGATATATAGGTTTCTAAAAAGATTTTTATTTAAGAGAACCGTTTTCAAAATGTCTGCTCTCAGAGTGTTAAAAAGTGTGCCCCCCAATACTTTTTAAAATACGCGGTACAAAATTAAAAAAAAACGAATGTTATGCATATGATTAAATTATCTCTTATAGTTTTTGAGATCTGTAGGTTGATTTAACTGTATTTTTTATGATAAATTGATAATGGTTCGGAACCCTTCGTGCGCGAGTCCTACTCGCACTTGGCCATTTTTTTTTTAGTTTTCTGTTATCCCATCGAGTAGGGTATCGGCGACTAGGTTTAAGTCAATATTTTCGGAGATAAACGCTACAAAATTTAAAAATATTGTGGCACCCCTCTAACTTTTGATCAGTGAGTCCGAAAAAAACAAAAATTTGGCCTATACGGTACTATGAGCTGCCGCAGGTAATAGCTGCTCAATGTAGGTAAGCACACTGACCTATATACCGTAGAACCACATCAATCTGACGTTATAATTCACGTAGTAACAACTGTCGTACAATTTGACTTTCAACGTTATTTTGATGATTAGGTTCTATTGTGAGTCCATGGATTCAATTTCGCCCATAGTACTTGAAAGTTTCCAAGAAAATCGGCAGTGACACAAAAATCTGTCGTCATGCCGTCGCATGACGGATCTATGCTTCCCAAAACCTCACTGGCAGCGGGAATGCACTTAATTTTTCGTCAGCCTGTATAGGTAAGTGGCTGCAAGGCCTGCAAGTGCTACAACACGACACTTATATTTTCTTCCGGTATTCTTTACAGAATCATGGCTCGAGTAAGCTTAAATGTAAGGCAACAGTAAAGCATGTGCCGGACGGCATACAATGCCATTTCTGCAAGACGACCTCGGTACAAAAATCATGTAACAAATGGTTGTAAACCATTTTCAAATGACATTTGAACGCCGTTGGTAGACGGGCGTATGCTGCAAACCATTGGTGGAAGAAAGCTTTACACCGTAGCCGACTTGTCATCCATTCGAAGACACGCTTCAGGTGCATTCAGACCAAAAGAGCATTCGCTATTCTATCCCCCACTCTACGAAATTCGATCGTTACACAAAACGTGATTTCGTAGAGCGGGGGATAGAACAGGGAATGCTCTTTTGGTCTGAACGCACCTTTCAGTCGCTACGAGTGTAGAGCTGCAGACGCGTCGCGCACGCAAAAAGCATATTATTACCAAAACTCATAAATTTATTATCTTATTATTACAATTTTAGAACACAATACACTGAGCACTGAGAAACTACATACTTAAAAACAATTGAAATTACATATTACTCTGTGAAGCACATCAGCATCACATTACATTACAACATTACTAAACTTAACCGCCTGTGCCTATTTATCTATCTTCTCGCAATTATTTTATCTCGCAGTTAAAACGAAGCCTGCCGTGATTTGTCGTGTCACGTGCAGGGATCGGATACCGGTTTTTACTCCATACAAAAGAACGGTTCGAATTCCGTTCTTTTTCGTTCTTCGGTTTATATTTTTTTTGTCAATGGAGTAATTCAAAAATATGATATTAATAGTTCATGTTAATGTTGAATACTACATAAAGAGTGTAAAACATTTTAAAATATTGAGCTATTTCGAGGTTTTTCTAAAAAACCGGTTCCGATCCCTGGTCACGTGTATAAAGTATCGATAGAAAAAAATATATGGGAAATTTTAAGTTCACAGTACAAATAAATTGGAACCAGAACTTTTGAACTTGTTATACTTATAAACCATGGAGACGGGAGAGCTTCTACCTCGCTTCTACCAACGGTCACCCAATAGAAACAGCGGTTGTATGTTGTCGGGCACGTGCTTTATGTAATATTGCTCGGAACTCGCCTACCTATAAATTTTAGGCTTAAAAAATATTTTCATGTATTGCTGGGCATTGCTGGCCGACGCTGCGAGCCATAAATCCATAATATACAGAATAGTTTTGCCCGTGTACACTTGTACAGGTCCCATTAATCTATATGCACAGGCCGTTATTCCTTAACAGAGAAGAATAAAGGCAGAAGGGTAGGAGTATGACTTCATCCATAAGAAATCATTCACACGGTTATTGCTATCCCATTAACGAAATCGGACTATGACGAATCGAGCACTAAATTGAGATTATAATCGTTACGAGCTCGCGGGCTCGCATTCTTAGCCCGAAGAATCCGTGAAGCGCCGGAATGCACGGAATCAATTCAAACTCGTTTTGTTTTCGCCACGTCACTACTCGCTTCTTCTTAAGACCATGCAGAAGAACATGCAAGTTTATGTTGGTATTGTTGGTGTGATATCATGGTACTGCCAACTAACTCGAGCCAATTGCGATAGGGACAATTATGTATTTTATCATGTATACTTGTATAGTCGTATTTGCAAACAATCTTCGTTATAAGATGTTAGAAAATGCGACTATAGTTTGTGCAATATGGTAAAACATATTAAAGTAGTAACTACTTTAAGTAATACTGTTACTAATATTTACAAATAATACTGCGAATGACATAGAACAAATCAAAATTTGATTTACATAAGCCTAATATCAATATCTAATAAGTCGAAATTATTAAAAAAATGTTAATTTAGTCATTAGGATTATTCGGTTATTTCAATTTCAATAATATCAATAATATATGCAGTAAATATTATTATTAGTAAATATCGTAGAATGTAATTTAATAATGTGACTCGTATTTAAATTTTAATATTTAATTGTATTTGACATTAGCGTATTATCATTTTGATTGTATTTTAATCTCTGACATTTTGTAAATTAATATCGTTTTTGTATTTTCGTTTAAGGCTTGTGTAAATACCTAAAAAGGAAAGATTTGGTGTTTTTCTATGCTGTAATGTACTTAACTATGAGTACTATGTATGACCTGTACTTGACCTGAATATTTAAACAATAAATGATTATGAATAACTACTTTAATAATTATAAATAATGATACTTTAAGATACCAGGTGCGCGGGGCAGTAGGTATACGTCTAGCAAGTAAGCAATTCTCATATCTAAACGATATAAGAATTATGTATTCAGTTAGACGATGAGCAGGAAAATAGTTATTTTATTTAGGGGGCTTCTGATAGCGAATCGGTCTAGGTTAGTCTTATCTAATAGGCCAGTTATTAAATTGAGATTTTCGAAACGGCTACAAAATTTACTTGAAATTATTTCTACTTTCCATCTTTTTTTATCTAAGGAGGAAAGCTCCATGGTGATTATGAAAGTGATAACACTGATAACGCAACTGTCAGAATCAATAGAGTTTTTTTTTAAATCTGTTGTCCTTGTTTGTGGTATTCGTAGGAAAATGATTAAAGTATTAAAGACCTTTACAGAAGATTGTACATGAAATGAAATAAATCCAAAACAGACTACTAGATAATAAATAAATAACTATGATGGAAATATCTTACACACACGTCAACCTACCCAGGGACTGCTTACCACCAGCTGCCTGCGTTATTAACGCGGTCTTACTTTAACTTACAGTAATACGAGTAAATACCTCGCTTTAAGGTGCATGCAGACCAAAAGAGCATTCGCTGTTCTATCCCCCTACTCTACGAAATTCGATCGTTACACGAAACGTGATTCGTTGATTTCGTAGAGTGGGGGATAGAACAGCGAATGTTCTTTTGGTCTGCATGCACCTAGGTGCGTTCAAACAATTTAGTTTGAACTATTTAGTTTGATGCTCATTTGAGCATTCGATGTTCTAACCTCCCACTCTACGAAATTTGATCGGTAAACAAAACGTAATTGGTTGATTTCGTACAATGGCGCTAGATCAGCGAATGTTCTTTTGGTTTAAACGCACCTTTTGATAAATGTTTGTACAATATAGCCAATCAAAACTTTGACGGACCAATCAAAACTATTTTTAAATGGCGATTTAAGTTTTTATAGGTTGATATTGAAATTCATTACCGTGATGCATTGAAGAGGGGGTGACATTTGACAACTAAAATTCAGGACCGTTTTTGAAAGGCAATTTCGTATGGCGTGCTGCTTCCATGTTTTATTTGTTCGTAGATCACGGCAATGAACTTCAATGTCCACCTATAAAAACTTAAACCGCCATTTAAATATAGTCGTGATTGGTCCATCAAAGTTTTGATTGGCTATATTCTAGGTATAAACATTTGTCAAAGATGTTGCGCCGAAATATGTGCGGTGTTGAGAAAAACGCTATGTCCTGCCCATCTTGGCACAATTGAACATTCTGGGAGAATTTTTGAGCTAGACGTCCATGTTATATATGGTCGCTGATTAGATATGTACCAAATCGCTGGTGAACTTGGTATTTTTTCTTTGACATATTATAATTACTTAAATCCACAAATCAAAGTATTTAACAAAATATTTTGTTTTGATTTTCCTTATTTAATGAAATTTTTTTTTTAATTATTAAGAGAGTAAATTTTTAATATGTGATTAGTATACCTCGATATTTTTCTAGCAGGAACGAGAGATTGACAAAATTAAACATCGACATAACTGTTATCGATAAGTCTTATTGTAGTCGATAAATAAATTTAATAAATAAAATAAATGCCGTAGCTTAGAGATAAATTACACGAATGCAAATCATACTGAAAATGATATACATTTTTTTTTCATATTATCTTGTATTTAGTACCCATCAAAATTGCAAAGATTAATAAAATATACTCTAAAGCCATAGGAAATGATTCATCAATAGATATTTATTTTCAAAACTACAATTTATGTATATAGATTAAATCTAACTAATCTACTTAACCTAACCTATATCTAAGATTGGCCCTTCTGGCATTGTACCAAGGATGCTGGCGACATTTCCTTGCTGTATCGCAATACTGATGCGTTGTGCGAGGAAGTCGCCAGCTCTTCGGTCTTTAGTTACATCAACCAGACGTTTCGCGATTTCAGCAAACAATTTGCGTGCGCTGGGGCCTAATATAAGATATTTAGAACAAAGCCTAGATGGGTCCTGTATTTCTTGCTTACCTGTTTTTGCGGAGTTAGCATTTTTATGAGAAGTAATCATAGATAGCAGTTAAGTCGATGTTTAATTTTGTCAATCTCTCGTTCTTGCTAGAAAAATATCGAGGTATAGTGATTAGTATTAACAAAGAATAAGTGGAATGTATTTATTTTGCAGAAAGTGGCTCGCGTACGGACCGGTCCGCATTGGCGGCAGGGCAGGCAGGCAAGCATCGGCAGCCGGCACCTGCATCACCGCTCGCAGGAATGTCCGGTCGAGAATTAAAATAAAGCCTGTATCCGTTAAGAGTACTGTCGCGGACAAAAACTTATAAAAAAAATTGCAACACTAGATTGTTCACCAAGGCCAAAAGATTTTTTTTTCTCGTTTCGGATGTCGGTCCCATAGTAAAAGTGCATCAATATAACCTCAGAATTAACTCTCTAAAATTTTAACGGTGAATTAAAAAATATCCTCTATAATTTCAGTCGCCCTAATGGTGTTTCAGTGGCTGTCGTTACCGAAAGGGAATTTCAATTGCATTTATTGCCAATGATCACTACATTTCAATCAAGATAGTGAGTACATTAATTGTACAAGGTACTCCAGTGTAGTTTTATCAAATCGGTCTTTTTGTGGCTCGTTTGTCCAGAATTTGTAAGGAGGGAATATGAAGCGGTTGAACCGCCGGTAGAACAATCCATTTTCATTTTTATTTTATCAGTGGGACTGACAAAATATCATATTTTCTCGGTACTAGTTTCCCAGTTACGGGCAATTAAGTAAAACGAATACTATTGTAATGTAATGAATGAATCTATGATTTTGATTGCAACGCTTATATAACCAGCCCCTTTTTTTAGGATATTTAGCACATTTTATATCGACAAACTGCTAGCTAAACAAATCAACGTTGCGAGAATCACGGGCTTACAAATCCCGGTCTTTTGATAAGCTTACATCGAGATGTATATCGAGAGAGCTATAGAAAAGCGGTCCCGACACCTCACGTAGAAATATAAATAATTGTATAAGTCAAAATTTAAGTTCAAAATGTTTATAATTTTGACATTGGTAATAAAACGTGGACGTCTAACGCTAGGTAAAAAATGCCCAAAAACGACTGTGCAATTGTGTTGCGGTGGGCACTGGGCAGCCGGTGTTAAGAAAATAGCGCTTTTCCACCGCACAACGTCATCCAACAACTATTTTTAAATAGCGTTCTTTAACTATAATTTACCCTACTTGAACATGTATTAGACGGGTCGTATTGTTTCTGAAACAATCGTTCTCTAAGTCTAAATAATCAGGAAGACTGGACATTAGGTTAAACCGTTTTTTAAATTTTTCCATACGTTTTATAACATAAAGACATAAGTGCCTGACACATTTCCAGACTAAGTTACATGTGCTATTAAATATGTAAACTATTTACAAGTTTTTGAGAACAAATGAAATTAATTAATCATGTATTTTAGGTGTATTAAAGTAATAGTAGCACCGCGGCTAGGGCGGGAATCCGATCTTAATCAACCGATTGCCGGTTGCTTGCCCCTTCAAGGGTTTCCAAATTGCTTATTCTAAAATTATTACAAAAAAAATTTTAATCGTTTCCAATTTAAGTGGACAAGAATAGATAATGGAGCAAAATATCAACGACCAGGCCATATTTTGCTGAAAGTTCTTTCCGCGCAGTAAAATAAACCTCGTCACAAAATAAATCAAAGTATTGATACCTACGTATGCGCTTTTAAATAGTACAAAGTTATTAAACGTAAAGTAGTTTTCAATAGTGAGTGCGTTCGATGCTGCTGCAACTAGGGTTGTTGACCTTTACTTGTTTGCTTAGTCGGCTGTCAACCAGTCCACCCACTGCTCGATTTTCTAAGTACCCAATTCGGAAATGGGTATAGCTTTAATGAAAACGTTTTTTCTAGTTTTCTTGTTTTCTCATTTTAGTGGCGCCCCTGATTAGGTAATGGCGTGAAATTCAATGAAAAATTCAAGACTTTTGGCCAAGAACATTATTTGACAAGACTAAGTGTTTTTAATTGGTCTTAAGCCCTCTCACAAACCAATTTTCCAATGTTATTCTTTTTTTGTAAATTGGATAGAATGTCGTCGGATCCGACTCAGTTGGGCAGCATTCGGGAAGCTACGACACATCTTTTCGTCCAATATTCCGCAGTGTTTCAAGTCAGTTTAATCAGTGTGTGTTGCCACTGCGAGTGATGACATACGCATACGGTACTGAAACGTGGTCGCTTAACAATGGGCCTCATAAGAAAGCTCAAAGACACCCAAAGGGCAATGGCGAGGGCTATGCTAGGAGTCTCTGCGAGATCGGATTAAAAATGAGACCATCCACAGCAGAACCAAAGTAACCGATATAGCTCTCCGAATCGCTAAACTGAAGTGGCAGTGGGCGGGGCACATTGTGCTTAGAACCGATGGCTGTTGGGGTAGAAAGGTTCTCGAGTGGCGGTCACGTGCCGGATGGCGCAGCGTGGGTAGGCCCCCCACAAGGTGGACTGATGACCTGGTGAAGGTTACAAGAGTCCGCTGGATGCGGGATGCGGGTGGCAAAGGACCAGTCATTGTGGCAATCTTTGGGGGAGGCCTATGTTCAGCAGTGGACGACTCTCGGCTAATATGATGATAATGGATAAAATGTAAATTAGATTTTTTTAAATAATCTAATGTTAAATGGAATTTATCAATTTTAAATACCTAATATGCAAGGATCGGATAAACGCCCGCCCGTCATTTTGAAAACACAACCCTGTTCCTTACAGTAGAGACTTCCTTATCTTATGATATGATGTTAACATATTTTATTTAATATGTTGTTTTTTTTAATACACAATAATATATTTAGGAGATCCCGACTCTTTCTTACTTTTACAATTTGTACATATCATGATTGAGACACATAGGTATATTAGGTATACCCTATATGCATAATCCATTTAAATAATTTTATTTCATAAATAATGATTGCAGTACCCGAAGAAGATATTTACATTCAATACATCGAAATTCAATATCACAAATTCTAAATCTTTTATGGGTCACACATAATTAATTATAATTCACAATCATGGTGAGTACAAGTAAATAGGAGTTGCGATTTCCTAAATACATACTTTGTGATAGTGTTATTAAAAATAACTTATAAAATAAAATATGTTAACATTATAAGAGAAGAGAGTGTCTTCTGTTAGGAACAGGGTTATCTTTTCAAAATGACGGGCATTTGTCTGATCCTTGCTAATATGTTAAGAATTTGCTTAAAATCATTGTTTCCAGCAGTTTCTATGAAAATTTAGTCCTGATCCTCCCATATGTTTGCCATAGAGAGATGTCACAGAACATGTTTATAAATATTTGCTATGCTATTAAGTATATTTGTTTTCAGTTATGAAAATTATTAAAAAACATTGGAATAATTTATTATTAGGAGATATTTTGAAAGTTAATCATTGTACATATTTTATCTGATCCACAGTCGCAGATCCACGGGGACACCACGGGTGTAACGTCATGCACGAAACGTCACGATATAATTAAACGTAAGTTTACGCGATTAAGAACCGTTTGTCTTTAAAATATGAGTGATAATCGTGAAAGTTTAAATCAATGTATTTAATCATTGTATAAACAGAAAGCATTCAATGATGAAAAATAAGTCTTCAAATCCATTGACTTATTTTCCATCATTGAATCATCAATTGAATTTGCATATGTCAATTCTGTGATGATAATAATTCAATATAAATACCAAACAGGAAATATGTGTTTCGTCAATGCAACTAGATTGAGGTTATCGTTTTTCATAATGTCCACAGCTGACATTCAACCTAGGTACTTTCAATAATATATTTTATTTATTTGGGGCATCAACAGCAGTACATAAGAAATTTATGAAACTGAGCGTACAGTGTTTTACTTTGTAACATTGGTGTCAATAAATTTATTGCATAGGTAGGTAGAAATTAAATGATAGTGCAATTTGTGACGTATGGAACTTATAATATATAGTGATTTGATATTATAGGTCTATTCTTTATGAAACCATATGTGCAAAAATCTCAATAACTTTTTAAGTTTTTAGACTAAGTGGACAAACTCCAAATAAATTTAAAAAACTATGTCTGTGGAGTCACAATTAAAAATAAATCAATAAAACTTAAATGAGTTATAAAAGTATGGAATTCCTTACTTTTTCTGTTATATAAAAATAGATTATTTTTCAAAGAGAAAATAAGTTCTTATTAAGTGTTGGAGTAGTTATTTGTGAAAAAGTGATTTACAAAACGCATGAAAGAAATGATTGACCGAAATATAATAATAGATAAAATTAAAGGCTATAAAAAGTATTTGAAATGTACTATATATATATATTGAATTTATCTATTGACATTGTTCTCCATGTGAAAATAAATTAGGGCAAAATATATAAAATAAAAGGTTTTGTTTTGCTTAATAGAGGTAAAGTTAAGAGTTGATAGGCTCTAGCTATAATACCGAGTGGCCCACTAAGCAAGTTTGCATGTCAATAAAGACTATGTGGAAATCTTGGATTTACCTCATTATTAATAATTCAAAGAATTATCATAAATATTAGATTTATAAGAATGTGTATTACAGGAATCACATGGTACAATGACCGCTTGATACAATCACATACAGCCTCATCCTGCCCAATGTGATTTTTAATAATTTGTGATTATACACCATGTTTTTATTGATTTCCGTTAAATTAAAGGGAAGCTTATTTAGGTCATAATTTGTGATTATACACCATGTTTTTATTGATTTCCGTTATATTAAAGAGAAGCTTATTTAGGTCAAATATAATCAATTTGTCTAAGAAACTAGTACCTTAACTCTTACTGTTATTGAGTTATTAAAAAAATAAGTTTAATGACTGAACAAGTGTATTGCAATCTTTATTACATCCTAATGAAACTTATTTTGACATGTGCCGTCAGTCACCTGAGATCTTATTCTTAAGGTTCTCTCACACTTGCTATTTCAATTATTATGTTATTTTTTTTTTCAAATTAAACAAAAGCTGATATACTAGGCAACTTCTTTTAATGTCCCAAATAACCTGTTCTATTTAACAGAAATCAATAAAAACATGGTGTATATAAAATTTAATAGCTCTAACTTAGTATGACATTAGGACAAGGCTAAATAATATACTAAATATTGATTCCTGTGTCAGTATAAAAATATACACTAAATATTATTTCGGAATTACTTGCCTAATGATATCTATATCTTATAGTTAGTGATACTATTTGAGGTAAAACTAAATTGATTAATAGTAATACTGTCAACTTTAAGTAGTAGGTGCAAAATTCAGATAACTAAATTTTAACCTGCATTATTATGGAAAATTCGGTATTATTTTCTCTTCTAATTTAGGACATGTATAAAGTGCCTTTAATTATAATTTAGGAAATGAATAAAGGCTGTAATATACGGTATACCCCATTTATATGTATACAAACCAAATCTAGCTACTCGATTATCATTAACCACGTAGTAAAAACTTATCTACACTTATCATAACAATAAACATATTATTTATATATTGTTTGATAGAAAATTTAACATATCTAGAAAAAACACACAAATGTACATCATTATACAAAATTAGTTGAGCGTTAGTTGGCCAAGCTACGGAGTGATTGCGGCCGCAACGTGCAAATACACTTACCTGAGTTAGGCTGCTCTTGTATGTCCACCGTCGACAACATTCCTTTCTTTTCAAAGATATTCCGCACATTTGTGCATGACAGGTCTATATCAGCAACACAAGAACTCATCATAAAAGTGGTAAATACCAGTATTAAAAATATTTGTCTCATTCTCAATCCGTAAATCGATTTTTTGCTAGGCGACAGTTCAACACAATAACACTCTCTCACAGACATGGTTTTAACAATTTACTCTTTATGTACATCAATAGTAATTGATGAATATAACCAAATTATCGCGTACTTAAAGTATTTTATTACTTTTTTTCTCATAAAAATGTTCTTAACACAAACTAATAATATTAAATTGTACACCAAATCGTATATCCCAATCAACTACGATCCATGATGGCCGCAGTTCGACTGCAATGAAATTAGTTCATCCGTCCGAAACGAAAGCCGAATTCCGACCCGACTTGAACCAATGCTGTTCAAGGAAAAAAAAGTGCTGCAGGCTGGCAATCTCACAAACTTCAAAGATTGTCAAGTTCTTCTAAATTGGCAACATTAATGCCGGTTATACACGTTTAAAGTCGTAACACACGCCCGTACCGTACCTTGGTCTCCGGCAATCTGCTGCCCTACCGCGAAATACGAAATTCGTAAATTTCGAGGATTTGTCTCTCTCACTCTATTGACGCCTTCGTTTGAGTAACAGAGAAAAATCCTCGAAATTTACGAATTCGTTTTTTGCGGTAGTACGCCTGTACGCAGTTCTTATCGATAGTGTGTAAACAAGCGTGTAAGCTTCCATCGCACATAAACATAAATACTAACTATTAATGAATATTGATGCACTCCGCAGTAGCTATCAGTTTGTGCGGCGTGTGCTCTCGTGTATAATAACAGACTTTCCAGGAGCCTACGCGAGGCGACGCAGAAAGGAGAGTGTGTACGGTGGTGCGCTCGCGTCGCCTCTCCATCGCGTGACTTTAAGGCCGGCCCTACACATCCGGAATCAGAATATGAATTAATAATCTTAATTCATATTATGAATTAATAACGCACGGATTTGCATACAATTAAGCTGTTGAGCACACACATTCAGATTTTTTCAGATTATGAATTTTTCAGATTGAGCTGACAAAGTTGATCTGACATGCATTATGAATTCAGAATATAAAATATTTCAGAACGCACGTCTTTCCATACAATATCGAGGACCAACACACACATTCTGATTTCAGAATACATAGACAAAACGTCGTTCTGTATGTCTAATTGTCTATGCTTGGGTTGTCAATGTCACGATCACGTATTTGTTTTCACAAGACAACTGTAAAGTGACAATCTGAAATCTGAATGTTAATTATGAATTCATACTCTGATTCCGGATGTGTGAGGCAAGAGAACGGAATAAGATTATGAATTCATATTATGAATACTTACTCTGATTCCGGATGTATAAGTCCGGCCTAAGCCCGGTTTCCAGTCAAGCGAATCACGGCGCTGTCTGTTTCGCATATTGTTTGCACCTTCGCGCCTAGGTCTACGTTTTATTGTCAATATTTTGGGACGCGTCAAAGGAGATGCGAAGCGCGAGCTTTTTGGTTATCTGATTAAGATGAACTAGTTTTCTTAATAATTTTGCTGAAAACAGAAAAATATATTCAATGTAATATACCTCACCTGACGCTCGATTCCGCTATCTTGCCGTGAACTAGAAAACGCGTAGTCGCCGTGAAAGTTTCGAGAGTTGAAGTTACGGTATTTGCTCTCTGCGATTTCACGCCGCGATTCGCGTACATAGTGTGGTGTGTGAAGAAACCTTTATACTTAAAAATCAGAGGCCCTACCGCGAAAAACGAAAATGATTTGTCTCTCTCACTCTAATGAAGCCTTCGAAGGTGTCATTAGAGTGAGAGAGACAAATCCTCGAAATTTACGAATTTCTTTTTTCACGGTAGGGTTTTAGTTTAGGGGTTTCCGCCATGTTTCCGCAGTTCTTGATCTGAGCGACGATTCTTGAGAGAGCACATATGAACATGGACGATGAGGCATTGCTTTTATAGTTCTAATTGCACTTTTACTGTCGTTTAATAAGAAGGTAAATAAGAAACTACCTACGTTAGTTGGTCTACCCATCAATTTCCGTCCGCATGCAGACTTGTAAAAAGCAAATTGCGCCTTCGAGTTTCCGAATCGGCTTTCCCGATGTTTCTTATTTTTTGTTATAAACGCTGGTAAACCTCATCCTAGTCATCCTTCATATCTAGGTATACGAGCTTTCTTATGGACCGTCGCTCAACGACTGGCAGAAAAAAAAACCTATTGTAAAAAACCCCAAAGTGTGCGCTAAGGCCGACCCATGGCCGACCTTATACCTAGAGTTCATAATTATGAATTCATACTCTGATTCCGGATGTGTGAGGTCGGCCTAAGAGTATTAATTCATATTCTGATTCCGGATGTATAAGGCCGGCCTAAGCAGTCATATTTATTTCCGAATAGATTTTTTGATTCGGAATTCGGAAGTCGTCCGTGCGTGATGCGTGCGTCTGCGGCCAGGGCGCTAGGGAAGTTTAGTATCTTATTTATACCTACTTTACAGAAGTTTGAACATTTTTTTAGCTGTTAATTAAAGTCTTTTAACCTACAACTAACTAAAAGCGATAATATCCAAGAAGTACCCATGAATCAATAAAATTAAATATCGTAATTGACAAACTTTGTTTTGAAGTTTACATAACCATTGTAAGTAGAATAAAATCTCTACTAAGAATGTATTTTTGTACTAAGATTGTCTTGAAAACAATGGGGAAACAATTTCTATCCACCAACAAGTTCAGAAACGTTACACATTGTATTTTTGATATGGATGGTCTTTTGTTAGGTGAGTTTATTTTTATTATTCGACTTCCTAATCTGCTTGCCTCGCAACTTGGTTAATTTATTTAGTTCTAATCTCTAGGAAACCAATAATATGTTCAATCTGACGGAGTACAATCTTAAATTACGCAAAGATGAACTTAGCTATGTACCTATAGCCATTTGCTTCAGATTTTTCGAAAGGGTTAATTTTTTTCTTATCATATAAAAATAATAGTTCATACTCATTATTGATAAATAGTGAACTCACAAAGTCTCCTAAGTACTATGTGTGTGTCCTAAGTAATACCTCTCATAGAAGTTATAAATAAAATTTTCATGTTTACACTGAACTCTAGATAAATTAATCATCAACACAACTTCTGTTAATACAAATTAAATGGAAAATACATTGCATATCTCTAGTCTAGGAGTACCTTTATTTGCCTACAGTGAGATAAACAATGTATCTTTACTTCTATCCTTAGAAGACATAATGTTATTCCTTTTGATCACAAATGTTTGAAAAACTGAAGAAGGACGATGTTATACACTCATATGCAACTAATTTTATCGGCAATACATATGTATTATTATTATAAGATTATTGTTTCATTTTGTCATACAAAACCAAGTGGGAGGAATATAAGTATGATATTGTCAATAAATACTGATTGTCTAGTCTTCGCCAGACATCACAAAAATTACATTTGATGCCAAAGTCACATAAAATGCTAGGTTTCACTACTATTAGTAGTGACTGTGTTAGATTTAAATACTATAGTTTCACCGATTATTTTTACTCTCTTATTTCTTGTATTAAAATCTCTTTTAGTACTCTTATATTAAAATTTTGGGTGGTTAGTTTCCAACATGTGTCAACTCAATATACACTCAAGGGCAATGAATATGGGTTAGGTGAAATTTTTCATAAAAAATGCTGAAAGCATGCTAATTGTAGTTACATTTTTTTTTAATATTTATAGTACAAGTGGAACCATTATTAACATCAGATTGTATTGAAATTCCCCTCAATTTTTCACTCAATCTCTCTCTGAGATGACTCTGTAGATATTAAAATAGCAAGTCATGATTAAAAAACTTGTATTACCACACATTTCAGGTATTTTCTTTAGGTAAGCATTCAACATTTTTGTTTTTACAAATCTATCTATTGCCAATTTTAATGTTTTTTTTTAATTCAATTATTAGGGGAATGATAATACAACCTGATTTAAATAAAGGTTCTGTACTATAAATATTTTTAAAATATATTTTTTAGTACAGATGGTGCCTTTTTTAGGCTCTAGTGGGAGAAGTGGCTCATTTTACGTCTGGTCCAAAACTTCGGAGGGCCATCTGTACTAAAAAACTTCGTACGAGACACGTGCAAAAAGGAAATTCGTAACTCCCTTCGGTCGCGTTTTAAAACAACGCCGCTCGTTTCGGATTTCCTGTTTTTTGCACTTGTGTAGTAATGTACTATTTTAATCAGCATTTTTTGCATTATTCTCTATGAAAATTTCCACTTGACCCATAGGTATTCAGTGACCGAGAGTGTAAGTTAGATGTATTATGTTATGGTGTTGTTTCAGATACTGAACTTGTTTACAAGAAAATGGTGACTCAGCTATGTGCAAGTTATGGACATGAATACACTGATGAACTTATGATGAAGGTTCTGGGGGGAACTGAGCAGCGACTCTCTGAAATTTTGTGCAAAGAATTAAATCTTCCAGTATCTCCGAAACAATTTAGAAATCAATTGCTAGAGCTAGGAGATACAATGCTTGCAGGCACTCCTCTGTTAGATGGTAAGCATATTATTTGGAATATTGATATTCCAGAGATGAATGGAACATGGATTAAGTATATATTTTAATCTGTTGATTCCAGGTGCAGACCAATTAATAAGGCACCTTTACAAATGTAAAGTTCCATTTGCATTAGCTACCTCCTCTAGTGAAAGGTCTGTAATTACTAAAGTTGCTGCACACAAAGAGTTGTTCAACTTGTTTAATCATATGGTAATGGGAAGTAGTGACCCAGAAGTTAAGTTTGGAAAGCCAAATCCCGACATATTTCTAGTTGCAGCAGCTCGATTCCCTGATAAACCACATCCATCCCAGGTAATTATCTGTCTATTTAATAATATTTTTATCTGTTATGCTATAGGAAACGTGCACGACGTCCCTTCGGCCGCGTATGTAACCGGAGTTTTGTAACCAGTTACATAAAAATAAAAAATGATCCTCATAGGATACTGGTGTTCAGGCAAAAGGATGTTTTCCTTTACTGATACCTGTATGGTTGTTCATAACTAGTATCCAGTACGGAATATATAATACTCTTATCAAACCATGAGTGATCCGCAGCACAGTAGGAAGTACCTACCATAGGCAGCACAATAATGCTACAACCTGAACGCGCAAACTGAGACAGAATAGTATAATAGTGTACTGTCTCAGCTTGTGCTTCCTACTATTTATTCTGCTTCACTGCTCTGCCCTGAAAAAAATAGCTTCAAATGTTGTTACTTTTCAAGGGCCAATCTCATACCATGGTTAGTTGGTTACTGACATAGTATTAGAATAAAGATAAACCTGAATCTTAGGTTTTATTATGCTAAAGAAACGACATACAATGAATTCAATGACAAATTGACAAAGTCAACAACATGACATTCTTCCCTCCTTAGTCCTGAGCGTAGTCCGCCAAGTAGGTAGGGGGGCGTCGGTCTCGTCCCGAGCGCCGCGGTACGGCTGGGGCAGCAGGGGGAAGAACAGGCTCCGGCGGCACGTCAGGAGCTTCATCGTTTTGGGTAGATTCTGATTCAGGAGGCAGGGCGGGGTCTGCTAGAGGTTCGCAGAACTCCAGATCATTCACATTATCTCTGAGACAGTCTGAGGAACTAGTTCCCTCATTTGTATTATTAAGCTCAGTTAGTGTGGATTCACTAATAGTACCAGTGGGAGCCAGGTGACGATTAGATACAATAAGTTCTTTGCCGTTGGACAATCTCACTGAACTATAGCTAGGATTTGCTTCTAACAAATCGACTTCTTCTACAAGAGGATCATATTTACTGGCACGAACGAATTTTTTAAGGAGAACTTTTCCAGGTTGTAACCATGGAGGCATGGATTGCCCCCACGAGGATCGTCGACAGTGGTTAAACATTCTTTCATGCGGAGTCTTATTAGTGGCAGTACAAAGTAGTGATCTTATGCTGTGTAAAGCTTGAGTCATCACGGTCTCCCACATAGTGACAGGCAGGTTTTTTGTTTTCAAAGCAAGACGGATGGTCTGATATAGAGTACCATTCAAACGTTCGACCTGTCCGTTGCCTTTGGGATTGTATGGTGAGGATCTACTTGTGGACACACCCTTAGAATGTAGGAAGTCCTTCATCTCTGTGGACATAAAAGAAGTTCCTTGATCTGTGTGGATATTTGACGGGTATCCAAATACTGAAAATAGTTCGCTCAAGTGCTTAGTAATTGTCTCCGTGCTCATATCTGCGCAAGCATACGCAAAAGGAAATCTTGAATATTCGTCTATTATAGTTAGGATGTATTTGTTTCGTGTCGATGACGGTATCGGCCCCTTGAAATCCATAGATAATCTCTCAAAAGGGGCAGTGGCTTTTATTAAGGTACTGGCCGATTTGGCGAATCTGGGCTTGATTTCTGCACACGTAGGACATGATGATACAACTTTCTTTACATCATCACAACTAAACGGTAAATTTTTTGATCGAATCCAGTGTGTTAATCTGACAACACCAGGATGACAGAGCGTTTGATGCAATTCTTTTAATCGGTCATCAGTTAACGCCGCACAATAGACTTGCCTCGATAAGGCATCTGCAACAGTATTTTGACTCCCTGGCCGGTATTTGACGTCAAAAGTATAGTTTGAAAGTTCAATCCTCCATCTCTGAATTTTATCATTCTTTATTTTACTAACATGCCCTTGTAACATGTAAGCTACTGATTTTTGGTCAGTTACGAGGTAGAATGATCGTCCAAGTAAATAGTGTCGCCATTTCTTAAGACTTTCTATGATTGCGTAAGCTTCTTTTTCAATAATAGGGTAATTCTTCTCGCTGGCACTTAGAGATTTCGAAAAAAATGCCACAGGTCGACCATTTTGAGTTAATGAGGCAGCTATTGAAAAATCGGATGCATCTGTTTCTACAGTGAATGTTTCATCTGGGTCGATAGCGGATAGTGAAGACTTCGATATTATGTGTTTCATTTCTTCGAATGCTAGGGCTTGTCTGGAGTCAAGAGGGTAGCTTTCAACTTGAGTTAGTGGATACAATTTATTTGAAAAGTCAGGCACCCATTTAGAATAATGTGAGAATAGCCCTATGGCTCGTTTTAGCGAAGCTGAGTCTTGGGGTAACGCCATATCAAGGAGCGGACGTAGTCGGTCCGGATCAGGTTTAACTATTCCATTATTAATGTTATATCCTAGGATACTTATATCCGTCAATGCAAACTGGCTCTTTTCTTTGTTGATAGTCAGGTGGTACTTGTCTGCGATTTCCAAGAATTTATTTAGTTTTTCGTCGTGGTCTTTCTTACCTTTCCGCAGATGGTTATATCGTCTAGATAAGGATATATCCCATCGATTTTTGATTTTCTTATAATCGAATCTATAGCTCTTTGGAAGCATGCAACACCATTGGTGACGCCGAACGGTATACGGCAGAACTGATATAAATTTCCTGCTGCTTCAAAGGCCGTGAAGGGTTTATTTTCTGAAATAATAGGGATTTGATGATATGCTGATTTTAAGTCGATCTTGCTGAATACTTTGAAGTTAGAAACTTTAGCTATTACTTCTTCGATGTTAGGAAGAGGATACGCGTCGAGGTAGGTATACTTGTTAACAGTCTGAGAGTAGTCAATGCACATTCTTTTTTTGTGATGCGCTCCGGCTGTCAAGAGGACCTGAGCGCGCCATGGTGATTTACTCTCTTCTATAATTCCGTCAGCTAAGAGTTTCTGAATTTCTTCCTCGATAAATTTCGCATCCTGCAGCGCAAACCTGCGAGATTTCACTGCAATTGGGTGACATTCCGGCGACATGTTGGCGAATAAATTGACAGGGTCGATAATAGCCTCTTTTAAGGCGAATAGTTTTAAGGGAGGCATAGTACCACCGAATTTAACCTCTACTGATGAATACTGTTGCAGTACGTCGTGGCCCACTATAACATCGCAGCAAAGATTCTTAATAACTCGAAATAATATCCCCGAGTGAGTTTGATTATTGAGGGTTAATATGGCAGAGCAGACTTGAGTAATATTCGTCGTGTGTGATGATGATGCCATTGAAACGCTTTGTGTCCAAGGTTTCGTAGCCAGCCCGTATTGTACAATAACTTTTTCGTCTATGAAGCTGGCTGAACTTCCAGTGTCGATCAGAGCTTTTAACTTAATTCCATTTACCTCTATAGACGTAGTACATTTTTCTATCCCACTTGCCGCCAATGTCAAACACGAAGACACATCCTGTGCTTGCTCGTCATTGTTCATCACGATAGCAGCGTTTTGCGAAATGTTGCCTCTACAGACTTTGGCAAAATGCCCTTGCTTTCCACATTTAAGACAGGTGGCTCGCCAAGCTGGACACAGACGCCGAGGGTGCCGTGGGATTGCGCAGAAATAACATTTCTCTTCATTTTGAGATTTTGAAGAATGTGTACTGTATGCAATTTTTCGAATTGAAGCTGTAGCTGCAGCAGTAGACGTGGACTGTGCAGGAATTAACAAAGAATGGCCGACTGCGGCAGTCTGTAGTGGGCTAAAGCTTTGAGATTGTATTTGGGCAGACTCTAAAGTGCGAGCTTGAGTGTGGGCTTCATCTAGCGTTAAAGTCATATTTTCTAGTAGACGTTGACGTATTGTGGAAGATGCTAAGCCCGCAATGAATGAATCCCTTATGAAGTCTTTTTCATATTGTTCAGCAGAAACCGCTTTAAAACTGCATTCTTTCGACAGCAACTTGAGCGCTTGAAGGTACTGATCAACGGATTCACCATTCTGTTGACGTCTAGAAGACAAATTATGGCGTGCAAAAATTTCACTCTTCGGCTTCACAAATAAACATTCTAACGTTGATATGGCATTAGTATAATCACTTGACTGAGCAATATATTCATAAATATTTGGCGCTATAAGATTAATAAGCAGTTTATATTTTACCGCATCACTTTCGGCTTTGCATTCTTGAAGGAAATTTTCGAAAGTCTTTTTCCAGTGTAGCCATTTTGGACCATTGTGACTATCCATCGGGTCCGCTTCAAATCTGTCAGGCTTAAGATACTTTTCCATTTTCGGCAATGCTTTTTTACAGAAGCAATTAATATATTTTAGCATAATAAATTGACATAGTATTAGAATAAAGATAAACCTGAATCTTAGGTTTTATTATGCTAAAGAAACGACATACAATGAATTCAATGACAAATTGACAAAGTCAACAACATGACAGTTACCTATGTGAAAAA
>JALPQI010018019.1:0-24014 GCA_025490895.1 Thaumatotibia leucotreta
TTGAGTATTAATATCGTAAAACTACGAATAATATAACATCAAAAATGTTGATAATATTTTTCTCATAATGGTTGGTTAAATATCACGATACGCTAGCAAGTGTAGCCGTGAACTCCGGGGTCATTGTAACGAATTCAATAATTATACAAGCACTTTGTTAACGATTATAAAAAGTACGCGTTAGTAATCATACAACTGCACAGTACTGTTTTATTTCTTCGGTGCATTAACTAATTAATTCTTATTTAGAAAAATGCCACAGTGCTATGGACGCAAATCAAATCGCATCGCAACCGCAACTAGCATTTATTGCCACGATAATAAATATGTGGTCCTCAATATTGACAACTTAATTCGAGTTCACACTTAAATCAATATTGATTATTCTTTGGTTGATCTATTTTGAAGAAATTAAGCATTTAAAGCATCGCCGATTCAAATATATACTATAATAAAGCAAGTGTATGGTGCCGGCAAAAGAAAAAGCATTTAGCTTTTCCCTGAAACTTTAAGATTTTTAGAAAGTGGCAACATAATATTATTCATAAAACAACGTTCCATTTCACGCATTTTTAACAAAATATGAGCTTGAGAAAACCAATTGCAGAATTAATTTAGTTATACAAGTTGTATTTTCAGATTTAATTCAAAGTTATTAAACTATACAAGATAACAATATAAATGTATTATTTAAAAATTTATGTACATCATGTAAGAACGTGTAACGTATCATACATTTTTAGTGCATGTTTCCGGCGGAAACACAATATAAATTTTTGTTATGTTATTGCTTAAAGTTTAAGCACTAATTAACTTTTAATTATTTTACCATAGAACAAACGTTGTGAAAACTTAACGAATTTCCATTTTTCTGTTACGCTATCTGGCCTATTATCAATTAAATATTAATTGCTTGAAGACAATTAAGTTAAATATTCGCGCCATATCCAAACCATAGAGAAGGAACTACTTGATTCAATTTATGTTCTCGGCTCACGTTCACGATAGATGATGAAATGAAAAAGCAAATGGCTACTACAATCCGACGTACTAAAATTCCTAATAAAAAGAATCCGATGTAATTCGATGATAAATGCGCTCTTTATGATCATGATTAGCAAAATAAGGCTCTAAAGAAACTAAATAACTAAGAGATAATAATATTCCAGGCTAAAAACTTGCCGAATCTAGTAAAAATATAAATATATCGAGTCCTATCAAGTACTATTTAGTAATTTCGCTAATATATTGTTTTGTGTGTGGAGCTGCTTCACGTCCGTTTTTGTTTAGGTAAGTCATTGTGTTATTGTTTTTACATATTTGCATGCTTATATAGTGATTATTGTTTTATTATTTTTAATGGTCTCCACTCTCCATTACGGAAATTGCAAGTGCTCTGTGCTCTTAAGCCGTATATGTTTAGGAAAATACAGTCGTTGGTGCTTTCTAGATTAACATGGCAAAATAACAGTACTTTTTCCGCGCATACATTATTGGGGTGGAGACATAGTATTTACGGCAAAGAAATCTATCTTAGTTTGTTAGTGATTTTAAGTGGTTATCTCTTATCAGTGTGGTGTTGACAACTGCTGAAATGAATGTGCTGATTGTTTCAGTTGATGTAATGTGAAGTAATCGCCCGGGCGGAGTTCCGCCCCACAGCCATGGAGCGGTACGAGAAGAGGCACAGCAAACAACACAAGGAGAAGCACAAAAAGCGAATGCACAAAAAACACAGGAGCTCTAGCGGTACCCATGACCAATCTTATGCGACAGCTAACTCTCACAAGCCGCTGGTGGAGTACTCCGACGTCAGCTCGGAGGCTCTGTCGGCCCCGGAGGCCGGCGAGATCGAGAGCGAGGCTAGCTCCATCAGCCGGCACATTGCCGACGACCTTGACCGGACGAGGAAGTCCCACTCGATACGCACATTCGTCGATGACAAGACGATATCAGTCACCACGACGAGCCGTCGCGTTGTAGACGAGTACACTCTTACCCGTGATTCTTCTTCGGCAGCATCTAAGAAGAGGCGCAGCTTAGACTTTGTGGAAGCGGAGTTGGAGCTGGAGGATCACCGGTTTAAGAAGAAGAAAGATAAGCGGAAGAAGGATAAAAGAAAGAAAAAGAAGAAGAGCAAGCACCGGTCGAGATCTGCCAGCTTAGAGAGTGTGTCTCCAGATGATAACTTGCCTACGGCTACCCCTGGGAGACCACCAAGTCCTCAGAGATATGCTCAAGTGCCCGTGAGCGAATGGGAAAAGGCTTCATCTCCTTTACAAAATGGGTCTTGCTCACCGGTGTCTCCGTCGACACCGCCGCCGCTGGTGCGCGAGGTTCGCCGGGACCCATCTCCAAGGCTTCGAGCTCCACTTCTTGTGGAACCCTTGCATCCATTGCCTTACTCTCCTAGAGAGAGATCTCCAGTAATGAGGTAAGATTTTTTTTTTTGTTAAGGCATGATACTGCATTTGCATGACAACTATTGCCTAATTATCACAGGGACAAAGAGTTTCTTAAATTAATTCATAGATTCCTTTTAGATTTTTTACTGCAAGGAAGTCCCAATTATTTATCTAATCATACAGGTCAACTATTAGGCATTTTCCCTTCATATTGTGGCAACTGATAATATGTGAGCTTTTTAGTAGAATGTGCCACTTTGTCACTGACCTTAAGAACACTTAGACAGATAAAGCATATGGAGATACAAGCAATTTCTATGCTTATGGTAAGCAACAAAGTGGGTTATTTTAGTTAATAGACTCACATATTATTATTTTATGACAGTTTTTTTGTTTGTTTATGTTTGATAACAGAGACTTTACAAAGCAGCAAGTAACTATGAACTTCTTGTTTGACATTCCTGATATTATTGTTTTTTTTTGCAATTTTTCAGCATTGGGCAATTCTTCTTTATTAATCTGCACTGTATTTTATTTCAAGATTTTCCATCATTTCTATAGTTGTTTATTTTCTAAATAAGGGCTACTTCTCAATATATTGTTATAATATACAATTAACAAATATTGTAGCTAGTGTACTTGATGTAGTTACATAATTATATTCCATGCAATGTTATGATTAATGGGGAAAACATACATTTTAATTTATAGCACAATCTGGATATGAGTAAATCCACAAGACAGTCCGACAGTCACACAGTTACTTGTGTGTTCTTTAATTAATTGAGTAGAATTGAACATCCACATACCTACCTAAGCTCTGAAATGGAATTCGAGATCAAAAATGTAAACAATCTATGACAATGACATGACATTATAAAGTCAATGTTAAAGTGACATTCCAGAGGTATAAAACCTTTTATTTTTTTAACACCTTTATAAATTAACGTCGCATTTTGAGATGGGTTATTTATTTGCACACTTACAAACTATGCTAAACCTAAACCAATGCTTGATGTTTAGGTGTAGATACGCGAAAGTCAAAGTATGTACGATACACAAGTATCACAATCATTAACATATATTTGGACATGACTATAAAAAACATACGGCTCCTGTCCACGGTTCCTGATTACAAAAATAATACCTAGAACATTTGCTAGAATTATGTAAATAATCAACATAATCAATGTTTGAAAACCAATGTTGTGTTACTTTAATCTTTACGATAGTCGGGGAACGAATTCCAGTCTTCATCTATAGTTACAATTGAATCCATTTCTATTAAAAAATTAAAATAATTGATTTGTAGGTAAAAATACTAAAATCTGCATTCATGTACTTTGTAATGCTAAATTTTAGAAGTTTTGATGAATTCATAAAATAGTCATTTGGAGCACCATCTTATTTTGATTTTTTTCAGTACCTTGTTATAACTGCGAACCAGTTTAAAACTTCTTATCATTGCCAGTAGTATAAATTTAATACCCTACATTTTATTAAAACTAGAGAAACATATCATTTAAAAAATTATGTATGATATTAAAAATTAGTAAAATATTTAAAATCTATATGTACCGTCAGTGACTGTAAATGCGCATTTTTTAAAAGTATTTCAATGATTTTAGATTACCCACCTCTCGCAATTATTTTTTTGTGGTGGTATCCCATTTGTTTACATTTTTGATCTCCAATTCGATTTCAGATCTTAACCTAATAGGGCAAGGCCAGATATACTGAAAGTTAATGTAGATTAATTAATTTAAAAACACAAAATAACTGGGAACTGTCATTATTGCTTTGTGGATTTAGGCATTGGTCTCACCGCAAGCTACTAAGCTATGAACTATTGGCTATAAACATGAACAAAAGATGCGCACTCCCGTGTAAATAAAAGAGACACGGCTATACTCGCCCAGCTATCAGCGCCGGGCGAGTATAGCCGTGTCTCTTTTATTTACACGGGAGTGCCTATCTTTTGTTCGTGTTTATAGCCGATAGTTCATAGCTTAGTAGCTCACGGTGAGACCAGTGCCTTACCCATGTCACATAAAGTAGTGGTTCATAATTTTCATAATGTTGAGAAGTTTGATTCTAAGAATATCTTATTCCTTTTTCAGATTATAAAGTCAAAAGCATACATACATAAATAATATTGCTCTAAGTCTGCTTTATGTAAACTCTCTGCTTGTATGTATGTCAAAATAAATGCCAACACACACCAGATGTGAAGTGCAGGATATCCTAGCCCCCTTGTGCAGTGTTTGAAAGAAAATAGATGTGGTTACCCACTGAAAGGTTTTCTAGTATGTTTTGGCCTTTAACTGACTTACAAATAACCATATTTTTTATGGAGAGGGCTTTCAATGTTGATTAAATGTGATTGTTTAATCGCAGCTTTCATCATAAAACAATTTTTACATTTGATTAATTAATACTCATTTTGAAGATATCAACTAACTTTTTTACTTAAAATGTGTTTTTTTCTTTCATGCAGCCATGATCTAAGGTAATTTATCAACTATCATACATTTAAGTTAAGCTGTCATAAATCATTCGTAGTAGTATAGATACTCATATAGTGAACATGCATCTTGGTAATTTTACAAGCTTCATTCACTAGCCAGTTATTCATATTTTCCTGTGTTCTTTCCTACGTTAAATACCCATGGTTAACCTTTTAATTTTATCCAAATATCTATCTGTAGAGTTGTCTAGACAAGCGGACTCTGAAACTTATTACCTAGTTAATTTAGTATAGTCATGTTTGTACAACATATCCTATTTTGATTTTCTGTTACATATATGCATTTTTACATTCAAATTTAACCTTATGATTGTGGACTGGAAATATTGCACATTAAACTACAAGTAATATTGCAAGCAGAAGTCTCTTTTCCATTTCTCTTTATAGAAAGAGACTTCCGCTTGTAATATTAGTTGTAATTTATTATGCAATGAAACCCTGGTTGAAATATTTATCACTTTTATCAGTAATTTATTGAGCATGTATGTTCAACTGTTCATTCAACCACAACACTTGTTGCTAATGGGGTGGATCAACTTTTTTGACGTGTTATATTCTTCCGTTGCCTGCCTAGGGGACAATAATTATTATTACCAGTGATCGGCACCACTCCACACGGCGGTATTTCGTGTAAAAAAAAATACTCATATGACTGATATTTTTTTATTTAACATCATTGTATTACACACACTCGAACATATTTTTTGAAACAAAAGCATGATGATATGCCGTGTGGTGACGGCAGTAAGAATACATTTGTCACCACCCCCACTCCTCCCGCGGGTATCGTAAGAGTCGACTAAGGGATTGAAGTGTCACTTTCCATTCTTTGATAAAAAATGGATGATGGGCAGCATCGTCATCACAGTGGACACATTACTGCGATCGCCAATCCGCTTGCCCAGCGTGTCGATTATGGGCATTTACCTCCTAATGCTGCTATACGCATAGTTAATAGGAGAGGCCTACGTCCAGCAGTGGACGAATGGATGTATTCTTAGTGCCGTTGTAGACGGCAGTTGTAGATTAATCCTTATTAATATGAGGGTATGACTCATCGTTTTTCCGATAGTCTTAACGTCATATATATAAGGCTCATTTCTAAACTGTCAAATGTTCATTCTTCGAAATCGGCAACTGTAGCTCAGTAGATGAGGTATTGTAAAAATGGTTTAACTTAAAATCAACGTCTCATGGATGTGTAATACAATCTGTGGTTTAATTGGTTGTCCGAGGGATTTTAACCCATAACCATGGCAACCAGTTTCAAGAAAAAGTGGATTCACCCATTGTATGTTAGAAATTGGTCATGAGTCATGGCAACACCATTTTTTGTAGATTCAAGCCGTTGTTGTTAGTTACCACTTTGTACACAATCTCAAATTTCTTAATCTCAGTGTCTTGTGTTTACATTTAAATCGCCTACTTCAAGCAGGTGTCGTCAAGTTTAAGAAAAATTAGCGCTTAAAAGTCAATGCAAAACCTCAGTTACGATTGTCAATATTGCTGACCCCTGCTTTCCTTAATTTCATGGGAAATAACTAGTCACGTAAAATGTGTTAGTTATCTTTGCATATTAGTACGATCATTACGATCAATCAAGTTATACTTGATAAAGTTATATATTAGGGTGTCCCCTATTTTACGGATTTTAGAAATCAATAACGCATACCCCCTAAATCAGCTTTTTTAACCCCAAAACACTCTGAAAAAAAAAAATCAGCTCATTCCTGTAACAGGAACCCGTGCCGACTTTCATCTGAAATTCCCATACAAATTACTATGAAAAAATTAGTCAGACAGTAAGTTGATAATAATGTTTGTTTTTCTGTTCTCGTCAAGTTAATCTTATGATGAAATGTTTATAAGACAATAGTTATTTTAATGCCATAGAAAAAAAAAAACGAAAAAAAATTTTGGTCATTTTCATACATTGTATAGGAAAATGGCATAAAAATCGGCACGGGTTGCAGTTACAGAAATGAACTGATTTTTTTTTCAGTGTGTTTTGAGGTAAAAGAAACCGATTTAGGGGGTATGCGTTATTAATTTCTAAAACTTGTAAAATAGGGGACACCCTATTATATATGTAGTATGCCTGGGGAAAAGGATTGTGATATTTGAACACACAGATATATTTATTCCGGGATTGTGAAAAAAATTGTACAATGATGTATAACTTGGTTGACCATACTGTAAAACTACCTAACTATAATCCAAACGCTGTCATCAATGGTACAAAACTTATCGAATATCTTCCATTAGTTGTCATTGTTATATTCATTATGCTATTCATAGGCAAAAACTCCTCATTAATAGGTATAATAATAAAAAAAAAACTCTGAAAAAGCCAAAAAGAAGACTGGGACTGATGCTTATTAATTTAGGAATTAAAATTGTATAGTCGACGTCAAAGTATCATTATGGTTTAAGTGCCAAACTTAAACCGTAATAATACTTTGACGTCGACTGTACTGGACTACGTTGGGTGGTTTTACGGTACTATTTCGTCGGCTGACAAGCAAAACTCACTATAAAAACTGTCACTACTCGTAGCAACCCCTTTTGTCAGTATTGAATTAGAACTGAGATACGATCTCTATTTCAAGTAGGTATTTGTTACTTAGTGAGTTTTGGTTGTCAGCCGACGATTTATTCTAGACTATCTTACAAAGTATCCCTCAGAAGCTCTTATGTTATCTAATGCTTCTACCTTGCCTTCACAGGAGAAGACAAAAATCCACAACGCCACACACGCCAGTGGCGCCGCCCTACCATGAAACTGTGACGATAGACTCTGGCGACGAGTATGAACACAGGAGAGACTATTGGCCTGAGCAGCACAGGCCGCAGTCACCTATAATGATAATTTCTGGTAAATCATAGCTGTACAATCAATAGGCTACTTAACTCATATCAAATTTAGTGCAAAAAATTATTATTTTCTGTAGTATTTATTGAAAAGATCAATATTTTTCGATTACGGTGTATTAAAAGTGTTTGATGGGTACATATTTTTTATTGAAAAATTTGTTTTATTTTTTTTAATTTCGTACTCTGAAAACGGTGTCGGCCATGCTGTGACGTCATAGGATCTTAAACTAAGTGAAGTCGTGAAAAAATATATTTATATATTTTTTCACGACTTCACAATATATTTATATATTTTTTCCGTTAATCAGATATTGATTAATAATATACGACAAACTTTTAAAATGGGTCAAATAGCCTATTAGATGGCCGTTTGGTGACGACGTTAAGAATACATTTGTCATCACCCCAACTCTTCTCGCGGGTGTCTTAAGAGTTGACTAAGGGATTCAAGTGTCACTGACCATTCTTTGATAGAAAATTGATGATAGGCAGCAGCGTCATCATAGTGGACATATTACTGCGATCGCGAAACCACTTGCCCAGTATTTTTTTATAGATTAATGTTCAGTGACCCTTCAATAACCTCCGTAGCCTAGTTGCTAGTGACCCTGCCTACGAAGCTGTAGGTTCCGGGTTCGAATCCCGGCGAGGGCATTATTTGTGTATTTATTTATCACAAATATTTGTTCCTTGGTCATGGTTGTCTATGTATTTAAGTATCTATATGTATAAGTATATTTATTATATATTATATCGTCGCTTGGTACCCACATCACAAGCCTTAATTGAGCTTACCGTGGGACTAGGTCGATTTGTGTAAGATGTCCCAAGATATTTATTTATTATTTATTTATTTATTATAACCGGGGAAGATTTATTTATTTAATAAAAAATACATTCGTAACTTACAGCTACTTAACACCATAGCGTCACGAACATTAGTTAAACAATACCAGTTACTTATTAACACATTCGTTCTTCTCTAGCATTTAAGATTTGGGATGGTGTCAAGTGTATTCTTATTGCCGTCACCGCTGACTTATGTTCAACATTATAAAGTTGTAAATGGGATCTCACATCGGTGGCAGAGGATTAACTAATAGGTCCTTTGTTTACAGACTCCCCCGAGAGAGCAATATCGCGGGGCCGCGACTACAGTCCCAGGAGGCACCGTCGCCGCTCGCGGGGCTCCCCGCGCCGCCGCCACCGCAGCCGCGACCGCGACCGCCACCGCGACGTGCGCTCGGGCAGGTCTGTATACTGTACAACTGTAGACTAGCGGGCATATCGCGGCCGCGACTACAGTCCCAGGAGGCACCGTCGCCGCCACCGCAGCCGCGACCGCGACCGCCACCGCGACGTGCGCTCGGGCAGGTCTGTATACTGTACAACTGTAGACTAGCGGGCATATCGCGGCCGCGACTACAGTCCCAGGAGGCACCGTCGCCGCTCGGGCAGGTCTGTATACTGTACAACTGTAGACTAGCGGGCATATCGCGGCCGCGACTACAGTCCCAGGAGGCACCGTCGCCGCCACCGCAGCCGCGACCGCGACCGCCACCGCGACGTGCGCTCGGGCAGGTCTGTATACTGTACAACTGTAGACTAGCGGGCATATCGCGGCCGCGACTACAGTCCCAGGAGGCACCGTCGCCGCCACCGCAGCCGCGACCGCGACCGCCACCGCGACGTGCGCTCGGGCAGGTCTGTATACTGTACAACTGTAGACTAGCGGGCATATCGCGGCCGCGACTACTGTCCCAGGAGGCACCGTCGCCGCTCGGGCAGGTCTGTATACTGTACAACTGTAGACTAGCGGGCATATCGCGGCCGCGACTACAGTCCCAGGAGGCACCGTCGCCGCCACCGCAGCCGCGACCGCGACCGCCACCGCGACGTGCGCTCGGGCAGGTCTGTATACTGTACAACTGTAGACTAGCGGGCATATCGCGGCCGCGACTACAGTCCCAGGAGGCACCGTCGCCGCCACCGCAGCCGCGACCGCGACCGCCACCGCGACGTGCGCTCGGGCAGGTCTGTATACTGTACAACTGTAGACTAGCGGGCATATCGCGGCCGCGACTACTGTCCCAGGAGGCACCGTCGCCGCTCGGGCAGGTCTGTATACTGTACAACTGTAGACTAGCGGGCATATCGCGGCCGCGACTACTGTCCCAGGAGGCACCGTCGCCGCTCGGGCAGGTCTGTATACTGTACAACTGTAGACTAGCGGGCATATCGCGGCCGCGACTACAGTCCCAGGAGGCACCGTCGCCGCCACCGCAGCCGCGACCGCGACCGCCACCGCGACGTGCGCTCGGGCAGGTCTGTATACTGTACAACTGTAGACTAGCGGGCATATCGCGGCCGCGACTACAGTCCCAGGAGGCACCGTCGCCGCCACCGCAGCCGCGACCGCGACCGCCACCGCGACGTGCGCTCGGGCAGGTCTGTATACTGTACAACTGTAGACTAGCGGGCATATCGCGGCCGCGACTACAGTCCCAGGAGACACCGTCGCCGCTCGCGGGGCTCCCCGCGCCGCCGCCACCGCAGGCGTAGTATTCCGTACGTACCGGAAGGCGTAGCGTGGGTAGGCCCCCCACAAGGTGGACCGATGACCTGGTGAAGGTCGCAGGAGTCCGCTGGATGCGGGTGGCGCAGGACCGGTCATTGTGGCAATCTTTGGGGGAGGCCTATGTTCAGCAGTGGACGTCTTTCGGCTGATATGATGATCCATAAAAATATTTTTTTTAACCATCATTATCATAACTAAACTAATGGCTAAGTTGGAATACGTTTAACTATGTGCAAACCTCTTTCATTCGTACTTATCGCAACTATAAACAACCGATATCTGACATTGACTGTGTCAATCGTTGAATAATTCATCTAGTACCTACAACAATATTATTTTGCATTCTGATCAATTAAATCTAAGCTCTGAAATGGAATTCGAGATCAAAAATGTAAACAATCTGTGACAATGACATGACATTATAAAGTCAATGTTAAAGTGACTTTCCAGGGGTATAAAACTTTTTATTTTTTAACACCTTTATAAATTAACGTAGCATTTTTAGATGGGTTATTCATTTTATTTTATTTGTTTGCACACTTACAAACTATCCTTACGGGTGCTAAACCTAAGACAATGCTTGATGTTTAGGTGTAGATACGCGGAAGATAAAGTATGTTCGATATACAAGTATCACAATCATTAACATATTTTTGGACATGACTATAAAAAACATACGGCTGAATGTCCACGGTTCCTAATTACTAAATAATACATAGAAATTTTGCTAGAATGATGTAAATAATCAACATAACCAATGTTTGAAAACCATTGTGGTGTTATTTTAATCTTTAGGATAGTTGGGGAACGAATTCTAGTCTTTATCCATAGTTATAATCGAATCCATAAAATCCATTTCTTTAAAAAAATTATAATGATTGATTTGTAGGTAAAAATAGTAAAATCTGTATCTACTTTGTAATACTAAATTTTAGGAGTTTTTATGAATTCATAAAAGAGTCATTTGGAGCACCATCTTTTTTTCAGTAGGTACATTGTTATAACTGCGAACCAAATGTTTAAAACTGCTTATCATTGCCAGTAGTATAAATTAAACACCCTACATTTTATTAAAACTAGAGAAATACATCATTAAAAAAATAATGTATGATATTAATAATTAGTAAAATATTTAAAAACTATACGTACCGTCAGTGACTCTAAATACATGCGTATTTGCATACGTTTTTAAAAGTATTTCAATGATTTTAGATTACCCACCTCCCACGATTATTTTTTTGTGTTGGTATCCCATTTGTTTACATTTTTGATCTCCAATTCGATTTCAGATCTTACGTTTTTGTTTCTTAAGGCGGCTATAAATGCCACACAAGAAAAAAGTATCCGGAAAAGAAATAGAACTGAGTCATAAAACAGAAATTCATCAAAACTGTAAATTCTTTGAATTTGCTCCAATTGCTACAGTTGACCTAGAAAGGTAGTTGGCTAAAATGGATATTGTCACCCAGGCGACGAAGATTAAAGTCTGAAAATGTAGAAAAAATGTTGATTGTATATTATGAAAATTATATTAAATATTACAGATAGTTATTTCCTCAAAAAGTATATTTTTGTGTATATAGTTTCCTTCATCATTCAAATTCTTGAAATGACACAACGGTTGTACGACATTTTTATCGATATCAAATAATAAAATTAGTTTAATGTGTCCTCGCACTATTAAACGTCAGTACAGATTTGCCCCCGCGAAACCGGTGTTTGTTTCTGTCACTTACTCGATCCATTGGTGCCAGCTTTGAATCGACCTATATAAAGTAAGGTTGATATGTCAGATGAGGACAGTGAAAATTTCGCAATATACATGTCTTAAACTTTTGTTGTATTTCAGACGGTCCCCATCACGAACATCGCTAAAGCGACGCCGATCATTATCGCGAAGTCGCCGACGTGGTTCATCACCGTCACCGCCGCGACATCGCGTGCGGCATCGCGAGCCTTCCAGAGATAGACACAGGTACGGGTCTATAGAGACTGTCCCTATAGCGAACAAAACCCTAAAGCTATACCATTCTGTGTTGCGTATCACTGCTACATAACATGCGGCATCGCGAGCTTGTCAGATGTACGAACTACAGTTCTATAGAGACGGTCGCTATAGAGACGGTCGCTATAGCGAACATCGCTAAAGCGACGCCGATCATTATCGCGAAGTCGCCGACGTGGTTCGTCACCGTCACCGCCGCGACATCGCGAGCCTTCCAGAGATAGACACAGGTACAGGTCTATAGAGACGGTCCCTATAGCGAACATCGCTAAAGCGACGCCGGTCATTATCGCGAAGTCGCGAACGTGGTTCGTCACCGTCACGGCCGCGTCGCCGCGTGCGGCATCGCAAGCCTTCCAGAGATAGACACAGGTACAGGTCTATAGAGACTGTCCCTATAGTGAACAAAACCCTAAAGTTATATTATTGTTTGTTGCGTATCGCTGCTACATAATATGCGGCATCGCGAGCCTTGCAGAGATAGACACAGGTACAGGTCTATAGAGACGGTCCCTATAGCGAACATCGCTAAAGCGACGCCGATCATTATCGCGAAGTCGCTGACGCGGTTCGTCACTGCCGCATCGTCGCGAGCCTTCCAGAGATAGACACAGGTACAGGTCTATAGAGACTGTCCCTATAGCGAACATCGCTAAAGCGACGCCGATCATTATCGCGAAGTCGCCGACGTGGTTCGTCACCGTCACCGCCGCGACATCGCGTGCGGCATCGTGAGCCTTCCAGAGATAGACACAGGTACAGGTCTATAGAGACTGTCCCTATAGTGAACAAAACCCTAAAGCTATACCATTATGTGTTGCGTATCTCTGCTACATAACATGCGGCATCGCGAGCCTTCCAGAGATAGACACAGGTACAGGTCTATAGAGACTGTCCCTATAGTGAACAAGACCCTAAAGTTATATTGTTGTTTGTTGCGTATCGTTGCTACATAACATGCGGCATCGCGAGCCTTCCAGAGATAGACACAGGTACAGGTCTATAGAGACGGTCTCTATAGTGAACAAAACCCTAAAGTTATATTATTATTTGTTGCGTATCGCTGCTAAATAACATGCGGCATCGCGAGCCTTCCAGAGATAGACACAGGTACAGGTCCCTATAGCGAACATCGCTAAAGCGACGCCGATCATTATCGCGAAGTCGCCGACGTGGTTCGTCACCGTCACCGCCGCGACATCGCGTGCGGCATCGTGAGCCTTCCAGAGATAGACACAGGTATAGGTCTACTTTTTGAAATAAAATGAGAAATATCTCAAATATTAACTTCAACCCTTTCATACATTTAGTACGTAACCGTAACCGTTCATTCAAAGAGTAGTTTAATATACCTACGAATATTTTTTTTATTTAAGAATAAATGTTAGATTAATTATTTCATAAACGGTAGTATTATTATTTTATTACAATGTATTTGTACAAATAACGAATCTCTAACAGTTTTATCTGTTATGAAGCCCGAAATTTTTTAAGGCTAGTCGTCGTTTAACTTAGTATTATTAATATTACTCCATCTATTTAGAAAGTTATTAATGCAATTTTACTCGTTGGGTAACGCACTTTCGATATCAGTTGGAAGTTTTCTGATATGTTTTATATTTACGGAAGTCTGGCTTGGCCACACTTAACGATTACACCCTGTAGACATTACTCTTACGCAACGTCACAAAGTTACCAGGAACTCATAAGTAATCTATTGCAGAACCAAGCCGGAGTCACCGAGCCCACCTTCAGTCCTACAACGGAGGATAGACTTCAAGGAGAAGATTAGTGACACCAGTTTATTCGCTGAACTGGTTAAGGATAAACATAAGAGGGCTAAGGTAAGTATTTTTCGTTTATCTGTTGTATTTGCTATAGATATATTTTTTTAAATAACATTCATAAACAAAAATTCACTCTCGAGTACTGGATTAGAGTTCAGATGAAAGGGGATTATTGTATTAAACGTTATAGATATTAGAATTTATGTATTTACATTTAAATACATAGTTCCTAAGTAATACTAAAGTGAAAGTATATCTAACAAAGTTCTATATTTCTACAACGTTATAGATTGAAAATTTATTGTACAAACTCCAATTAAATATTTTTAATTTTGATATTAATACCACAAATAGAACCGGAGGTAGGAAGGAGGCTAGAAGTTGTAATATTGACATTGAGATCGACAAGATTGTAATACTAATGTAAATTATTTGTATTTATTTATTTGTAATGTCGGGTTGCAACAAACCGTATGTCAGCGTAACCCTTAATCAAACACGATCACACCAAAATTTCATTGGTTTTGCAACTTTTCAGTGAGACAAAATTCAAAATAAAAAATAAGGTGAGAAACATATTCCCATTATACGATTAAGGGTTAAACCATCCGCTAAAATGTATTGTACGGAAAGTTTCATAGTAATTTGCTGTGTAATGTTGATCAGCCTGTCAAGTGTGGTTGATGCAACCGGGCTGAATAGAAGCAACTTCCTACCAGTCGGTATAATATATTGAAGCTCCCACTTCCTTACAGAAACTACAAGAAATCCTAGACCAAAAGGAGGAAGAATCCCAAGGCGCGATATCCACCACATCCATCAACAACCCGGAAATCCTCACCATCGACGAACTCTCCAACACGGCATCCGACAGCACGCTGAAGGAGAACGGGGACCTGCCCCCCTTGCCGGTGCCCCCGCTGCCGGCGCCCCCGGGTCCCCCGGCGGGGCCCTCGGGTCCCCCGGCGGGGCCCCAGGTCCCCTCGGTCCCCTCGGCGGATATCCCGCTGCCGGAGCCTGTACCGCCGCCGCTGCCGCCGCCGCCTGAGTTTGGGGTGCAAGAGATTGAGAAGAGTAATGGGGAAGAGGTATTTAACATTAGCACAACAAACTCTTTAGTTATATCATTGGCCTCTCAGTGCACTGCTGTACGTAGGCCTCTCCTAATAACTTTCTCCCTTATTCATAAACGTTTTCATCACACTTGCTGTCTAAGCGCGCCATTGCTTGCGCGCGTAGCGGGAGTAATAGAAAAGTGATATTCCCTTCCCTAGGAAGTAATAGAAATATCAGTACGTCATTTAATAATATTATGTCTTAAAACTTTTTTTTTTATCGGCAAGTGTGATGAAAAACATTGTATGCATCACGGTAGGTAAGCGGAATACTAACTCGAGTCATAAAAGCTAACACTCTCGTTAGTAATTCCGTACTTACCTCCCTTGATGCACAATGTACTATTCCTAAGCAAGCCTCTTAGTATTGTTTGTCCCTTTCGATCTTATCAATATGTGATGAATGAGCTTTCAGGGATAACCAGCGTTTGAGTATCCAGAACGTACTGTCACATGCTAACAGTGTCACTATAATTAGGTTTACTTTGGTTTATTATTAATTATGTTTTAGTTGTCTTATTTCTTTGTATCTTTCAAAATTTCCTTTTTCTACTATTTGATTACCAGACTTAACGTTTTTAGTTTTAACTCTTTGTTGCATCACACATTTTATTTCCAAAATGACATCCACTGACGTGCTTCATGTAACTTTAGCTCGTCTTTACATAGGAATAGAGTCTATCGCAAAAATCAAAGCATGTGAGTGGATATAAACAATCGATGCCAAATTACAACTGTGTTGATCAGTTTAACAGTCTGAATTGGTTATTAATTATCAAACCGGAATCAGAAAGTACTGTTGAAATAATATATACCTAGAAAAGAGATGTTTATAGATGTAGTGAGTGATTCATTAATCTATTGTCCGTAAGTCTCTGTAGCTAAACTATGAATATAACTACGAATATATTCTAGATTGACTTATACACTTTTGTGTCAACAGTACTTTCGAATCCCATTCTAATCGCGGTTTTGTAATACTTAATACGACATGTGTCATTTTGGTTGTATCGTTTTTGATTCACCTAAGAGGCACCACAGATTTTATTTAGACGATTAATAACTCTGAGATCTTTTTCCACTAATAATCTAACGCCACATCAAAAATCACCCTCAGAGCTCGATCAAAGACGCGTTTTTAAAGATTAACCGCACAACGCTCTCAAAACGCTCGTTTGTCCGAGCTCTAAACTCGACTAAACTCGATCTATCACAGAAGCGTTTGCATTTCTCCGATCGTTTCAACCGCCGTGACTTCGGTGGCAGTCTTATCACACGAATCCGTGAGAGATGCAAGAACTTTTGGATATCTTGGTAAACGTAGTTGACAACAGAGATGGGCAAAATGTAATCGACTAACAATTAAAATTAACAGAATTAATTGCAACTAACGATTGAAAACCACGATTGATCAATTTTAGTTGTATAGAGTTCGACTAATTTAGTTGAAACTAAATGTAGTTGCAACTAATTTAGTTGCAACTAAATTAGTTGCCGATTGATTTCGGACAACTAAATTTTGTAATCGACTAATTAGTTAGACTGATTTCTCGCGACTAATGTAAGATTAATGTAGGATATAAATTGAACAGAAAACTGACTATATTGACAAATTGGTTAGGATTAACGGAAGGGCACTTTTTGAAATGTCGTATCTCACAGTCTGCATAACTTACGGTGATGCAAAGTAGGTCAAATCTTTTCAAATTTAATAGTCTTTCAGTGTTTTATAGTAATTAGTATCAAAAATATATAGTTTTTTTTATTTAAACGCAAAAACTAAAAAAAGTCCGATTTTTTTATTATTTTACGCCCCCATGCCGACGTTCTTTTTTTTTGTAATATCAGGCCTGTCCAACTAGCACGTTCGGTTCGAACTGTCAGTGCCACTCCGAGGAGTAGGTACATCAGTAGGGCCTCACGGCAAGCGCGTCACGCACTCGTGAATGTTGTTCGTCAAATTACTAAGTACTAATTCGACCGCTGTCAGAGAATTAACTATAACAATGAACAATAAAAAAAAACAATATAAAAAGGTAGTGGTTAAATATTAAAGACTATATCATTTTTTTAAAGTAAGCATCCTTAGCACCTTATTTTTCAGAAAAGGTACGAGTTACGCGATAGAAAGCGAGCGCACTTCTTCGTGACATTTAGCCCTGCGCGGTGGGAATTTGAACTTATTAGTATCGTAGCAAGAGTCATTTTTTCTTTAAACGTGTATTTTTGTAGATGGGTTTCTGTACTTGTACTAATATGTATTCTGTGGTAATATGCATTTTTTTACATTCCTATGGGGCCTACCTATATAATATACCAAAATTGCAGCTTTGTAACACGATTTGCGCTTAGCATGTAAAACCTAGATAATGGGCTCCTGCCTTTTGAATTTCGCGTTTTTATTTTCAATTACAAAGTTTACTGACCTGATTTTACCCTTAAATGAAAGAATATTAAGTGCGCTAAAAGGACAATATTGCATTTTTTTCGTAACATAATTAGGTGAGGCGATCATCGTCAATCATCAACAGCCTATGAATGATAGTCCACTGCTGGACGTAGGCCTCTCCTATTAACTATGCGTATAGATAGACGCATTAGGAGGAAAATGCCCATAATCGCCACGCTGGGCAAGCGGATTGGCGATCGCAGTAATGTAAATGTAGTAATCCACAATGATGACGCTGGTGCCCATCATCAATCTTTTATGGTCAGTGACACTTAAATCCCTTAGTCGACTCTTACGACACCCGCAGGAGGAGTTGGGGTGGTGACAAATGTATTCTTACTGCCGGCACCACACGGCCAGGCGAGGCGATATTAAGCCGAAAACGTTAAAAAAACTCAAAATTGTATCGAGTTTACAAAATAGAGTATTTTTTGAAGTCTTGAATCTCTAAAACTATAAGACTTACGATAATGCATATAAGCTCAACTTGTTGGAAATATATTAATCTTTAAACGCTTCTTAACGTATAATGTCAAAAAAGTAGGAGTTGGACCGTACTATACGTAGTATTATATAGATTTAATCGTGAATTTAGTCGATTTCAACTAAAACTAATTTAGTTGTTAGTCGAAGATTCTCACAACTAATTTAGTTGCAACTAAATTTAATCGCAATTAAAAAATGACGATTGATATTTTTAATCGATTGATTAGTTAACTAAATTATTAATCGATTAATGCCCATCTCTGGTTGACAACAACCAAGATTTCCAACAAAATGTATGAGATACCACGGAAATCGGGTCATAATGTTGCCACTGAAGTCACGACGGTCCAAACGCTCGAAGAAATGTCTTTAACACGTTCGACGCCGGTGACACAGCGTCTGTGATCAAAAGAATCTGACTCCTATGCCAGTGACACACATACGTGATCAAAATTACCGTACTCTAGTGCCACTAGCATAAATCAAGTTCTTACTCCTGTGCCAGTCGCATTGAAATACGAACATTTTTGACACAAGTGCTGTGTCGCCGGCATAGAAGTACAATCATTTCGGTCACACATGCGTGTCACTGGCATAGGAGTTCTCATAAGAAAAGGACCATGCGTCAAAATTGCCCCAAGACCAACAAACATGAGATTCATTAAATAGGTCTTTAACTTTACTTCATTTCATTATATGGGCACGTAATCGAATTCCATTGCAGAACTGAGATATTCATATATTTGTCAGCCTGAATACGAGCTAATTCAGTAGAAAACCTCTGTAGATTTAGCCACTAGTTTATTTTGGTAGCTGCAGCTACCAGTGATCACCCTTATTTTGTATGTAAAAAAAGACTAATGTCAAAAGAAAAAAGAAACTAAACGAGTGAGGTGGTTAACATACAATCACGTGTGCACAATCTTTTTTTTACACACTTCGATATCCTAATGATTAACGACCAGTATCTCTGATCTATGAGATATTAATATTTTTGTCAGTGTGAATACAATCTTCACACTGACAAATATGAATATCTCAGTTCTGCAATGGAATTCATCTTGGTGCCCATAGAATGAAATGAAGTAGATTTAAAGACCTATTCAACAATGTAACTTTTAGCTGTGTTGACTTTGGGGCAAAGTTCCATACAAAGTTGGGCATGGTCCTTTCGATCGGTGTAGTATTAGGATTTAGTGAAACAGTACCGGGGGCGAACGTGTTAAATATCCCAATTTGTTCGACAGCCGAAGCAGCCGACCCCCCCTCCGCCCCCCCCTTTGCCAGTGCCGCCCGCGCCCCCGGCGCTGCCGCCCCTCCCGAAAGTGGGCGGCAGCGTGGTGGACGGCGTGTATCTCAACAGCCAGCAGCCGCCGCCGCCCAAGCCGAAGAGCTTGGTCAAGCTGCCCATGCCGCCTAATACTCAGGTACTGTCATATATTATCTGGGCATCGCGAGAAGAGATCCAAAAACTTATTTTTCTGAAACAGGTAAATTTTATGTTTTTCCTGATCAGAATCACGAGCTCTTTCGATCCTACTAGAAGAAAAAAGTGTCCCAACTTTTTGTTTCTATTACGTAACCGTTTTTCAAACATTTTGTACAGCGGTTACAAAGTGGAGAAGCATGTAAAATGTATGAAAAATGTGGGACCGTTTTTTTCTTGTACTTTTTTTCTCCTAGATTGAAAGAACTCGTTATTCTGAGTAGGAAAAACGTTAAATTTACCTACCTTAAAATTTTTTTTTGGATCTCTTCTCGCGAAAATGCCCATCTTAACAGCCGAAGCAGCCGACCCCCCGGCTCTCATATCCAAGCTACCTACTGAGCTGTTCTTCCATACGGACTATCGGCCTCTGTTGAGAGATGCCACTGGGACCGCTTTGGATGAGCAGGTAACTTCACTTGTAGTTCCTAGGAGTAGCTTCAGGACCTACCCTGATGTCCAATTCACCCATGGAGCCGTTCTTCCATACAGACTATAGGCCTCTGTTGAGAGATGCCACTGGGACAACGTTTAATGAACAGGTAACTTGACCTGGAGTTTTTAGGAGTAGCTTCAGGACCTACCCTGATGTCCAATTCACCCATGGAGCCGTTCTTCCATACAGACTATAGGCCTCTGTTGAGAGATGCCACCGGGACAACGTTTAATGAACAGGTAACTTGACCTGGAGTTTTTAGGAGTAGCTTCAGGACCTACCCTGATGTCCAATTCACCCATGGAGCCGTTCTTCCATACAGACTATAGGCCTCTGTTGAGAGATGCCACTGGGACAACGTTTAATGAACAGGTAACTTGACCTGGAGTTTTTAGGAGTAGCTTCAGGACCTGCCCTGATGTCCAATTAGTCCATGGAGCTGTTCTTCCACAGCCCAGATGCCACTAAGACAGCGTTGGATTAGCAGGTAACTTGACTTGGAGTTCCTAGGACATGTCCTGCTGCCCTCCCCCTACCTATGCCGCCTAATACTCAGGTACCACTGTCATATATTATCTTAACCCTTTCGTTCCGGCAACGTCATACACATAATCTACCTGGTTTTCCAACCCCAGTGAAAATGATATTTGCTCCTAAATCCTGTAGGCGAGTTAACTCGTTAACAGAAATCATCTTCTTAAGACCGAAGGACGACTTAACTCGGCTAGGTAAAACAATTTTCAGAGCCGGTAGACGAGATAACTCGTTAGCTAATATTGTCTAAATGAGAAATTTTAGGTATAGTTAGTTATTTTTCTCCATGTTGTATCAATTGTGCGAAACGAAACTATTTTGACACAAATATGTAACGAATATTTTTGGGGTAATAAGACTAATAAGTTTATTCACTAGTTACCGTCACAATAACTGCAGCAAATAGTTACGACTCGAAGCCAAGAGATGTGTCCGGTTGTGTAACTACAAGTGACTGTCGATTGCCCTAAGATTTACTGACAAATTGATTAAAACGAGTATACTCGTCTACCGGATCTGAGAGGTCATCGCAGAAGACGATATAACTCGTCATCCGAGCTGAAAGGGTCAACAGCCTCAGCAGCCGCCCCCCCCCTCCCCCTCCCCCCCGCCCGCCGGCGCTGCCCCCCCTCCCCAAGGTGGGTGGCAGCGTGGTGGACGGCGTGTATCTCAACAGCCAGCAGCCGCCGCCGCCCAAGCCGAAGAGTTTGGTCAAGCTGCCTATGCCGCCCAATACTCAGGTACCACTGTCATATATTATCTTAAGTTTAGTAGGTACCTGTAAGGGTAGTTGGAAGTGTGTTAAACAAATAAAATAAAATAAAAAGCTAGTCACAAAACGTGAACTCAATCCACAAAGGTTTTAAAAAATATAATCGAAATTAAACGTTCTATACCCTTGGAATGTCACTTTAACATGGACAATAAGTTTACATTTTTGATACCGTAAAATGCTAAAAATATTTCAAGGAAATTGCATGCATGTTTTTTAAATAACTCTTATGTTAGTTGTGATTTTGATTGTATTTCTAAGCTAATCTGGATCAAAATAGACATTAAAATATATATATATATACACCGTGTTTTTTTAAATTCCGTTAAATTTAACAGGCTGCTTGGTACGTTAATTGGAGCTACCTGGTATATAGCTTTTAGTGAAACTCGAAAAAAAATATTTTTTTTCGTTTTCATACAAAATAAATGAATTGGTAAGTGTGAGAGAACCTTAAGAATAACACAAAAGTTAATTTCAGGTGACTGACGGCACATGTCAAAATAAGTAGCATTAGGATGTAATAAAGGTTGCAATACACTTGTTCAGTCATTAAACTTATTTTTTTAATAACTCAATAACAGTAAGAGTTAAAACAGTAGTTTCTTAGAGAAATTAATTATATAATTTGACCTAAATAAGCTTCCCTTAAATTTATAGCATATGAAGAAAAACACCCTGTATAAGACAACCAAAACCAACCTCAAATCATTCAGCCACTTCAAAAGTTTACGAAATGCTCGGCTGTGACAACTCACAAATCTGTATCAGAAATACCCTAATACTTGATTGTTATCCACTAGGTCGACGACCTTAAGACGCTGGCGAACGAGAGTCCGCTAAGTACGCCGTCGCCGAGCCCAGTGAAGAAGCCCGAAAAACCCAAGAAGACCGGGATCATGAACTTGCCGATGCCACCTGGTAAGACATTCGAAAATAGTACATTACTATAGAGGACGGGAAACGAAGGGTTACAGGCCAAGTAGATATATCTGACCGAAGAAACTGAGGCCAGATAGGGATACGCGGCCTGTAACCCTGTTTCTCGCCGATATTTGTATAGTGCTTTTCTCAAACTTGCCATGAAATAACACGAACTGATTTCACCGAACCATACTATTCGATTTGTAAATAAACCAATAGTACAGTATCGTACAACATTAAAATAATCATTGGTGCCTAACTTTTTTTTTATATTATGTTTTGAGGTATCCTTTTAGCTGGTGGTATAGACATTAGTTCTTAGGTTTTTTTTTCTGTGGCTGAATGTCAATACCTATGTGTCACAATTTGACGTTTCAAAACAAAAGACAGTTTGTTTGCAGTCCTAGGTGTGAAATAAATACATGAAATCTCTTTACATATCATCTTAGCATATGACAATAATATTTCCGGGTTTAATTTAAAGTAACTAACATCAACATTCCGTAGCAAGTTTGAGAAAAAACACTTCCCCTCGCCAATCGCTAGCGCTTAATCGTCAATCGTAAACGAAAGGCAGGTAAATAATATAGCTATATGAAAGAGTGACAGAGAGGGAAAACTTCGATACGCTACTAAGCGTTAGCGATTGGCAACTTGGCTAAGCACCCTGGTTTCACCGCGAGCTACCCGTGTAAATAAAAAAGACACTGCGATACTCGCCCGGCGGTGATAGCTGATAGCTGGGCGAGTATCGTGTATTTACACGGGAGTGCGTATCTTTTGTTCGTGTTTATAGCCTTGTTCATAGCTTCGTAGCACGCGGTGAGACCAGTGCCTTATTCATATGTGTCTCCTAACTTACATCATCAGCTTATTTTGTCCACTGTTGGACAAAGGCATCTCCTAATACATATGCGTACGGACGCATTAGAAGGTAAATGGACTTAATCGCCACGCTGGGCAAGCGGGTTGGCGATCGCAGTAGTGTGTCCACTATGATGACGCTGCTGCCCATCATCAATCTTTTATCAAATAGTGGTCAGTGACACTTGAATCCCTTAGTCGACTCTTACGACACCCGCAGGAGGATTTGGGGTGGTGACAAATGTATTCTTACTGCCGTCACCACACGGCTACATTCATATATTCATAGTTTAATTGCAAAGACTTATAGACAATAGATTAATTAATCACTCACTTAATCTATAAACCACTCTTTTTAGGGTTCCATAGCCAAAATGGCAAAAACGGAACCCTTATAGTTTCGCCATGTCCGTCTGTCCGCGGACGCAGCATAGCTCTGTGGCCGTTAATACTAGAAATCTGCAATTCGGTACAGGAATACATATTAATCATGCCAACAAAGTGGTACATTAAAAACTAGAATTTTTTTTTCGGGTACCTCCCCAACTAATGAAGTGGGGTGATTGTTTTATTTGATGTAATCGTATAGTGTGGGGTATCATTGAATAAGTATCTTAAAAAGAATAAGCGTCTTTAAAAAAAATTCTAAAGTCAATATTTTCGGAGATAATCCCTCCAGAAGGAAAATAAATTGTGTCCCTTCCCCTCTAACTTTTGATCCGTAGGTCCAAAAAATATGAAAAAAAAACTGCTGGCCGTATAGAAATAGTAT
>JALPQI010018020.1:0-19539 GCA_025490895.1 Thaumatotibia leucotreta
GCCTTCTTCTAGGATTATAACGGATTTGTTTAAGCCATAGTCTCAGTCGACTTGCTTGAGAAGCTGGAGATCCTGGAAGGGTTCAAATCCTGGTAAGGGCATCTCTGTGCATTTGTAACAAAAATACCTATTTATTCCTCAGCCATGGTTGTGTTATATGTATTTAAGTATTTACATGTATGTTTGTTATAGCTATCGTTTAGCACCAACAACTGCCTTAATATTTTGAGTTCGCCGTGGGAGATTAGATTACCTATATTGCATTTACTTGTAGGTAACTAAAATTACACTAGCTTTATTATAATCTTTCAGAACTGCTGTTTTGTACTTTTTGATACTGAGGATTTAGACATAATTATGCAACAAAAATAGTGGTGATCCGGCGATAACCCATCAGTATCACATCCTAATTACGGAAAAGTAGAAGATTTTTTTACAAAATATAAACAATTTGTTTCAAATAATAAAATTGGCCTATTTGGCGACCGGCCCCACGCAAAAACAATGTTATTATTCGCCAAAAAGTGTTTTCTGCCTTTCCTGGTCGGAATACTATTCTAAATGGGCCCTTAAACGGGTCACAACTATTTTTTTACACCCTGTATAGAATATGATACTATCATTATTTTATTTATACCGAACAGCATCGTTCGTAAAAAAAAATTGAATCGGAATGACGTATTCTACGAAGTTAATAGAATGTCTATTCGCATAGCTATTGTAAAAAAATCTCAATGAATCAACAAGGTCAACCCGTAAACAATATGTTTATTTAAATGACAAATTAATTAGTATGTTTTCGTGAAATTTATTTCCAAAGTTAAAAGAAGCAAATTAAAAAGTTACAAAAATAAAAGTATGTAGGTACTCACATGGCTCCAAAAAATGTGACCGAAGTCTTTAATTCGAACTTCGAATTCGCTTTTGTATTAAGAAAGTAAAGGTTTATTTGAAACTGAAAAGTCGGGGTATTTCGAACCGAAGTTATTCGCATTACTTAACTCGAATAGATGGACGAGTTCATGCCTTAAAGAACCAGTTTAAAAATGACCTCCATATCATTAAAATATATATGAAGACCTGATTATTTTTATACTGGTTTTGTGTATGTGGAATACCGGCATGGACGAATAGGAATCCTTGCTAAGGTAACTTCGGCAACTTATTTTTTTTCTCGAAAGTTTGTGACGTTGTTTGCGATGCAAGAATCGGATAGCCAGTTCGCTTAGGACAAGTTCTGCTGTATTTTAGATTTGTTTTCGAACAACCACAGTTTCCTAAGTTTCATTTGTGGTGCGTTGAATAACTAAAGTTTGTAACCACTGCTTGTCAGCTTATTTTATCCATGGAATAAATCTACGCCATTTTTGAGTAATCGTCATCATCAGCAGCAGCAGCCTATTATAGGCCACTGCTGGAGGTAGGCCTCTTCTATTGACTATACGTATAAACGCATTAGGAGGTAAATGCCCATAATCGCCACGCTGGGCAAGCGGATTGGCGATCGCAGTAATGTGCCCACTATGATGACGCTGCTGCCCATCATCATTCTTTTATCAAATAATGGTCAGTAACACTTCAATCCCTTAGTCGAGTTTTACGACACCCGCAGGAGGAGTTGGGGTGGCCACAAATAATGAGAAATAATAAAGTCTAATACTTTTGCGTAAAGGAATTACGGAATTATTTTATTTATTATATGGACATTATAATTTACTATTGAACTTTCATTACCTTATAATCTAAATTTAGGTTTTTTTTTCAATTATGCAAAAGCTGAATCGTATGTAAAACTTTTGTAACACCAACTATTGTATTTGAATTAGAATCGTCAAATACAACACTGCTTTTTTAACCTAAAAATCCTTCCCACATTCCCCTTAGATCTCTCATATCAAATATGCGTTAGCAAAAAAATTACATTCAAACTTTGATTGACAGAAGACTAAAGAAACAAGACTGGGTAACAATACCCAGTTCAGAGGTCGCTGGAGACTTCGGCAGTGTTCGGGCGACCTCGGCTTTGTGGCTGTCAAAGGGATGTGTCATCTTTTGACGGAAACAAAACAGGCCATTGCGACCCATTGTCCCGGAGCTCTATTTTTCTGACACGCATAGAATGTCTGTTAAATGTTACAGTTTTAAACGAGTTTCTTTTTTTGGTATGGGCATATCTTGAAGCAGTTGCTGAGCAAGATCTATTTAAATATTATACACAGTCATAGAATGAAAAGATAACATAAATATTTCCATATAATAACAATTGGCTGCTTATTTATAGGTACTACCACATTATAATTATTATATTTTTATATTATCAGATATATTTTTGTAGCCGAGTGCTTTTGAAATACTTATACATATGTCGAAAATATGTAGCTTAATACATTATATATGTTAACATGATCATGTGCAAATACATTTTGCAATAGTTACCTACTGCATAGTATAAATCCTTTAATTTTTCAAGCCTCGTGATGGCACGAAAGTAAAGGAATAGGTGTAGACTACACTCAAGTAAATAAATTAGTTATTTAGCTGTTTTATATAATAGTTCCCAGAATTAATGTACTTACGTTATTACCAAATCTTCATATTTCCTGTATAACGTCGAAATATCTCGTTACAAACCACATTTGCATTCTGCAAGTGCATACATACGTCACCATTATCATTCTCAATCATCTATTCATTACAGTGCGAATTACCGTCCCGTACATTTTCCATCCTCCTTCACTCAATACTCCGTAGGATTGTTTAGAAAACCAGACCATCACAACTTGAACTGTTGCATATATCAACTTGCCCCTCAGTTTTACTGCTCCTGTAGGTTTTGGGGAGGAAGGGGAGATCAAGATTAGTTGGACAGCTGGGGCGTATTTGTCTTTAGGCTTAAACCGACGTGGTCTCTATCTGAGACAGGAAATTAGGTTTCGATGTTTGGATGCCGCGCACCTATCTGGTGGATGGAGGTATGCCATACCGCTAAGGTTTAGCAAATATTATCTTAAAACTTAATAATTCATGTGAAATAAAAAATTGAATAAAGTATTTTGTTTCTAATATCTAATATGCTTAATTAAGATTACAGCCCCTGCTGCTGTTCTGCAATATTTCACAAAAAAGTACCGATTCTAAATTTGTACAAGAAAACATGCACGATCACAAATTATCTTAATAATGCACAACCAACCATTCTACAAGATTGATGATGGGCAGCAGCATCATCATAGTGGACACATTACTGCGATCGTCAATCCGCTTGCCCAGCGAGGCGATTATGGGCATTTACCTCCTAATGTGTCTATACGCATAGTTAATAGGAGAGGCCTACGTCCAGCAGTGGACTAACATAGGCTGATGATGATGATCTTAATAATGTAATAAATCAAACATAATAATAAAGTTGAAACATTTTATGAAATGACGTTGGCGCCTCATGGACCTGGTTTATCATTGTGAATATGTTTTTCAATGATTTTCTTTTTATTTGTGTTATGATACATCTTATCTAAGACGACTATGGTCCGACAACATTCTGCTTACTTATTGTGTTACTCATCGTTGAATAGGTATATTCTGCTTCCCTTCTTACTGAATATGTTACATAATCAATTCCACATTCAAATATTTGTGATTCTGTATTAAAAAAAGATCTCCTTGGTGCACTTTAGCATAAACCCAGCCACCCACATTCGTCTTTCGTCATATGTTTTCGGAGAACATCCCCCGATTAGAGCCATCGGTTTCGTCAGTTCGCCGGGCGTGTTTGCCCAGACTTGTATTATCTGGAGTCTTGTTCATTTGCGGAGGCAGCTTTTGTCAAAACACTGCCTCCAGATATACCTATGTACAGTCGAAACCAAGCCATTGAAACCTAGTAATTCTACAATACTTTGCTTAGAAACTGTGTGGAATGTGAATTCTTATATAATTTGTGGTCGTAGTTGATAATTTATGATTTTTATTACACTGAATTTATGTTTGTTGCTGAATGCCATTCAATTAATGACTAATTTAAGTTTGTATAATATATTAGTATTTTATCTTATTTGTAGCAGTGTTACCCTACTATTTTTAATCGTATGTACAGTCACCACACGGGATTGTTGAGCCACTTGCCACTGTTCGCAACTTGGTCGAATAATACAAATCGGGTTCCGAACTCTTATGAGGCTGGTGTCACGACTTCAGCCGAACTCTGCTGACCAATGGGGCGGTCGTTGCTACGGTTAGCCAATGACCGCTCGCGTATTCTTCAGAAGGTGACATTACCATGGTTACGTAATAACAAAAATGTTCGCTATTTTTCCGGAAGCTGACGTTACTATAGTTACGTTATAACATCCGCTTTAGACCTGGAGACGTCAATCTAACTTCAGAGCCCTGATGGTAATTTCGTTCACTTTCCTTTTAACGGCTGTCACTGACAGGTATTTTACAAAGTTAGAATTTCAGTCAGAAGCTATCAAGTTTCTATTATACATTTTTATGGCTACTGACAGATTATAGGATTATGGTTAGATTGTCAATAGTTACCTACCATATTTCTACAAAGGTTACATTACATAAGTTTTCAACTAACGTCAACTGAGCTGTAACGAATGATAATAAAGACAGCAATAGCATTTGTCTCTGTCAATGAAAAAATAATTTAAAAACTGCTCGATAACATACCTATTTGTATAAATATGAATGGTAAAAATATCTCGCCTATTAATTTCAGATAAATCATGGCTCCCGATTTGAAGCAAATACAAATAAATTACTAAACGGTTTTAGACAAATCTATGAAGAACTGTCGTTATCCAGTTTCCTCTAGGAACAACGACATCTAGCGTCTAATAATGGCCGATGACTAATCCTTAATTCTCGTAGACGAAGAAATTTAATTATTTCAACTAGTTTTGACACATTGAAATTTTGACGCAACAAAGATTCGTATTTGACTGACATATCATCGGGGAACATCGGTCATGTCGCGATCGTGCCTACTAACGAAAAATACCGAACCCATAATATTACACCACCAAATTGCATCCATTGCCAAGTGGCTCAACATTCCCATGTGGTGACTGTACATATGGAGATTCTTTAAAATACACATAACAATTGGAATAGGTAGGTACAAAGGCGAACCTATCCTAACGGATGTCTTCCAGGTAACCTTTGAGCAAAAGATAGGACTATAATATGAAACAAGAGATAGCCTCTAGCCGCCCAGAGACCTATAAAAAGGTCTCCTGAAACAAAAGAAATTTTACTCTATTTCCTACAATGTCAATCCAAATTTCACTGGCAAATATTAGGTACTGTCTGGGCGGCAGGAGGATAGACAAACAAACATTGTGTACAATGGTGAACATTTGAATGGTACCAATATAATTATAGTATATACCTACTATGCTAAATTCATACATACAATACACATAATATATAGTTATAATATAATAGTAGTTTACTCGTTTAATCATCATAATAAGCGCTCGATATTTTTCTTGGAATTCAGCTTCTCTATCGATTATTCTATTCACCTCTATACAATTTAAAAACAGATCGCAACGGTGTAGCGGACGGCTCTGGTCAGCCAATTAAAATCCTAATCAATGGTGATTATCGCTTCACAACTCCCAAATCAATCGAATTCATACCTTATTCCTTAAAAACATAAGCTCGGTAAAAACTGCTTATGTTGAATGGTTTGTGTCGAAAAATTAACACATTAGCAGTGCAAAAAAGTAATTTTCGTGGTGAAATGGTCCGCTCCTGAAGTGTTGCCTTTCTCTCGAACTTGTGAATTCGTAAGTAAGTGTGACAGGGAGGCAACTTCGTCCGAGGTTCGCCGTAGGACCTCTGTCACGCCCTCAATGACTGGTGATTCTTGGATATGTTACTTGCACTAATGGATAGGTGCTAGCCGTGGTGAATAATTTCATGGGAATTATAAGGTGATTAATTTTACACCTTCGGCTGGAGAACTGTCGGAAAATTTGGGTTGGCCTGTAAAAAATGTCTATGAGGCGAGGTGATAGATTTACAGGTTTCCTTGGTATATCATACGTAATTATCACGTTATGCAGCGGCTACTTAGTTATAATTATTTTTAGATAGAGTGATAAGATATTTTAATTTGCAATTCGCTGTAAAAAAAAAAAATATTGACCGTATTGTGAAAACACGAATCAAATTATTTATTAACTAAATATTTTGATTTGTACTTTTTATTTTTCCCCAGTAGTCACACTACTTAATACTATGTAAATTATAAATATTAGATGTCATATACCGACCGATATAAGACCGAGTGGCCGAGGGTTACAGGCATCAGCCGCGAAAGCTGAGTACGTGGGTTCGAGCCCCACCTCGGACGTTAGGTGATCCTGGCCGTTTTTCTTTGGTATATGACATCTAATATTTATAATAAAAAATTATGTTGTGCATAACTTTTGTGTTGTATAATTGTATTCCAGTTTTCTTTGTTTTCTGTTAGTCTTTATTTTTCACTCTGTTTTGTTTTGTATGTTATCTGTCGTGGCATCACCTACGGAAGATCAGCGCTGGCCTTCGGGCTAGCACTACGCTGAGTGTCCATTTCGTGATGCACCAACTTTTCTTTGTCAACGATCTATACTGTCTTGTCTTGTGTGTCAGGAATAATTGTTTATTTATTTATAATTCTAGTGTATTGGCTGCGTGGTGACGGCAGTAAGGATACATTTTTCGCCACCTTAACTCTTCCCGTGGATGTCGTAATAGTCGACTAAGGAATTGAACTGACACTGACCATTCATTTGATCGACGATAGGCAGCAGCGTCATTAATTCATCATAGTGGACACAATACTGCGATCGCCAAGCGTGGCGATTATGAGCATTTATAGCCCAATGCGTTTATACGCATAGAGCACAGTTTAGGCATCAGCCCCGAAAGCTGGGGACGTAGGTTCAATCCAAGTGGGGATTGAAGTGTCACTGACCATACTTCGATTTGATTGATGATGGGCAGCAGCGTCATCATGTTTGACACATGACACAATTACGATCGCCAATCCGCATGTCCAGCGTGCCGATTTACCTTCTAATACGCATAGTTAATAGGAGAGGCCTACGTTCAAGATTGGACTAAGTTAGATGATAAGTTAGATGATTGTACCTATTTATATACATAATACTGCTACTAAAAATACAGATCATAAAATATTTCATGAAACAATTTGAGTTGTGCCACAAAACAATAAATATATAATTATAGAGAGAAGTAAAACTATGAAAACGGATAGATAAATCCGTTTTCATAGTTTTATTTCATGTGTAATCCTCGCGGTAACCGAAGAAAATATTATATAGAGAAGCTTCTGTACTCATATTCTGTTATATTTCGGTCTGCTGTCACCTATCCGTCACACGAGTCACTTGTCACCCCCAAACGGATGCCCGTCGTCTATTGTCCTCGCCTCTCAGAAAACATTATATTCCGCCCACATACGAACAAGAAACACCAAGTGTCTACTGTCTAAAGGTGCATTTAGACCAAACGAGCATTCGCTCATTCTATCCCCCACTCTACGAAATCAACGAATTTCAACGAATCACGTTTTGTGTAACGAACTAATTTCGTAGAGTGGGGAATAGAATGAGCGAATGCGCGTTTGGTCTAAATGCACCTTTAGTGTTATAACAGGCATAATGTGCGTACCTACTTGTAGTACTTGTAATACGTAATTGTTTAATTCTCTTTTTAGTACAGGTGATGCCTTTTTTAGGCTCTAGTGTGAGAAGTGTGTCATTCTACGTCAGGTCCAAAACTTCGGAGGGCCATCTGTACTAAAAAACGTCATACGAGATAAGTGCAAAAAGGAAATTCGATACGAGTGGCGGTGTTTTAAAACACGACCGACGGGAGTTCACAAATTTCATGTTTTTCGCACTTGTGTCATAATGTACTATTAACGTGGTAAGTACGTAGAGATATAGACTTTTCTTTCAGCACCTATATAAGGTCCTAATTTATTAGTTGCAGATATTTTAACACATGATACTTTACATTAAAATAATTAACTTTACATATAAATTAAGAAATCTTTTCATATAACTTTTTGATTTCATTTTCCTAACAAAAAAAAAAATAATTTCGCCAAAAAAAACATCATGTGCATTATCACATGTCACAATAACACTATCTGTCACGTCATCAAACGACACAATCCAACGGAAAATAACATGACATTGACAATCAAGTACCTATTTAATTTATCGACGTGAAGTGGCCAGTTCCAGTTAAGTGGTACGTAAAAGAGGTACTAGAATCTGTTCAAAGAGTTTTCATTTAATAATCACATGAACTGGGTGTTTTTAGGTAGCAAATTAGTTTTCCGTTTTTCCAAAAAAACATCGAAAAGCTATAATGTTTCACGGCTTAATATACTCCAGAGACCGAGTACTATCAGCTGTAAAAATATCTGCATCTAATAAATTAGGACCTTATAGAATAAGTAGGAAATTTTTATGCAGTTCATTGCCCTGATATTTCTGCAAGCTAGGTCTCACTAGCCGCAAACAATATTGTCGTAAGCACTGCTACCTACGTCGGTGATACCTGTTCGAATGATCACCATTGTGTTTCAGCGTTTGTTGAGTAATATTGAATAATTATTTCGCTACCGTGATCAAGTGCAACTGGTATCTGGTTCGATTGCAACAGTGGTGGGTTAAACTAACAGCAGAAGTAGTATATGTTACTGGCCCCGAGCGCAGGGGGTCCCACGCTGCAATTCTAAAAATTCGAGTACTGGCAGTAAAAACAAAATTAGACCAATATCTGAATAAAAATGGACGAAAACCTATATGTAAAATAAATTACACATATCTGCCAAAACAGTACCTACAGAACTAAATTCAACGTCCGCAAAGACTGCGAAATATCACTTTCGGTCTTATTAATAATATGTCTATATGTCCATGTCCATCATCAATTTTCAATAAATGTGTGGTCAGTGACACTTTAATCCCTTAGTCACCTCTTACGACATCCATAGGAAGTGATGACAAATGTATTCTTACTGCCGTAACACAAGATTCCGCCGTTGGTCATAAATCGAAAAAGGTCATGACCTTATCTTGACTTCAAGGATGAGTAAAATAATTCACTAATATACATGTCTCCAATTTAATAAATTCCAGAATAAAAAATTGCAATTATCATCGGATTTTAGCAGCTCAGATTTAAAAAAAAACATAGTTTTTAGATTGTATTTATTGTCTATGCAAAGAGCCACCGGATCTTACACCAAGCAGTCTAGTTTCAAAAGCGACTGTCATTGTCAGAAGTAAAGTCATGATCAGCATATTCAAAACTGTAACAGACACTGTATAAAAAGTCGTTTGACTCGCCCGCTATTGTTTTCTATGCAACCTGTTATTCACGCTGCTATAGCAAAAGCGAGTAAATTGCCTTAAGCTACTAGTATAAGAGTGATCTGGGAGTATTTGTTCTGAAAATAACGGTCACTATTGCTTGTGCAAGGGCGGAAGTTAGATTTGAAGACTTGTTGCTATAGTGTCACATCTTTCACAATAACTACCAATTTGTCGTGGAAGTGTGACGTAACATATGTTTAATTAATTAATTATAGCACAAAAAATCTAATTGTTTGTGTCCAATAGGTTGAAATGTACATATCCGTTAGGGCATAACCTAAAATATATGTTAACTGACAGGCGACACGGAAATAATGTACTTACTACCCTGATTGTGAGAATCCGGTAATTATGTCAAGTAGGTCTTAACTACTACTGATAAAGATACCGAATTATCATTAATATACTCTTTAAAGGGGATACTTTTTACCGATATTGTCATAATTATTTTTTCTTGAGAACAATTATAGCCTATGCGATGATCACAATTTATAGTGGTCCGTTCGAGTCGAACACTAGTTCACAAGCAATAGGAACTCCACCCTGCGCCGGCGCATTAATTACACCTAATTGAATTTCGAATTGGAACGATGACATTCGAAATTTCGCCGGGATCCGTTCACCGGTAGTGATGTGCCACAAAGACGCCGATCGCAACAATCGGGACCTCCCGCCGACACAAATAATGCATTCAAGAATCGACCCACAATATCGAATAGTGAAATGTGTGTAATGAGAATTATCTGGATTGCTTCTGTCGTATCAGCAGGCCTGAGTCTCAAGCTTGAGTTACTTTTGTTCCACAATGAATAGCGATTGTACGCCCCTTTTGATTATTTCATTGTGAAGGTGAAAATTGTCTATAGTGCTTCATCACTGTCTTGATTAACGCGATATTATCACGCAAATTATTCAGCATAATTGAAAGTTTAATCAAAACTACGCAGTAATCAAAACGGGTAGTTTTGCATTTAAATTCTCAGATAGTTATGCAGAAAATAATGCGCACCTGGTGAATAATAAGATGTTTAATATGATTCGAATTAAAATATTCGTTCAGCGAGGCGAGTTGTGTATTAGGAGGATAATTAGCGGAAAACTCTATACAGTGTGCATTCATCTTCATAACAATTATCTCGCGTGTGTAAATTAACATGGGCTTTATCCTCTTAGTTTTAGAGTGGTGTTTTGTGTGGCTAGGGGGTTAAAATCGGTGCTCTCGCGCCGGTGCGGATAGGTAGGCACGTGGGACACCCCGCGGGGTGCTTGATTGCTGTCGAACGGCGCTTCACGCCGCCGTGGACATCACTAGTTCCGAATTTGAAATTAAGTCGCGATTATTGTCTGGTAACAATAGATATGGTGTTCATAGGTTGGTGCTTTATGTGGTAAGGTGCAAATGCTGCTATTTTTTATTGCCGTATTGAAATAGTTTTGTACTTTTTATAACGGTTTTTGAGTACCAACTCTCTCTCTCTCTCTCTGGTTGGTCCCTCGTGTGGATAATGATCGGGAGGATTGCATCTGGATCAAATAATCTACCTTCACCTGTTTCTGTCCTGGATGCTTAGCCAAGTTGCCAATCGCTGACGCTTAGTAGCGTATCGTAGTTTTTTCTCTCTGTTACTCTTATGTATTAGTGCGACCAAGACAGCTAGCTGCCTTTCGTTTACAATTGACGATTAAGCGTTAGCGATTGGCAACTTGTCTAAGCGCCCTGTGCATCTCTTACGACTTATTACGAGTACCTAAGTACTTACCTACGTAATTGTTAATTCGTCAAAACGTGTGTAAGAAAAATACTTTTCAATATTACCTCCACAGGCTAATATGATGATGATGAGTAGAAAATATAATTGATGCTTTTGTTTACAAGCTGTTAAGGTGCGAAACAATTAATTTTCCCCACGAATTAGGAGCGTAAAATTAACTCATCTAATGTGGTGTGCGATGACGTGGCATTATCGACGTCGGATTCGGGACTATGTGTTGCTACTGCAGAAAAAGTGGGGCTAAAAACTATTTCTTTATGATGATGTAATATTTCTAATTCTTTCTGTTTTAGGATGTTAAATGTGAACTATACCTACTTATTTGTATTTATTTTTTGTATCGGCATGTCAAGGACCGACGGCAAGAGACCGGATGGGATGTCACTGATTCCGTGGAGTATGGGACGGGTGCTAGTGTGGGATGCAACATGTGTAGATACACTAGCCCCATCACATCTCCACCGGACTTCCATAAGGGCAGCAGCAGCAGCAGAGGCGGTCGAAAGTGCTAAGGTAGGCAAATACAGTGGTCTTTAAATTTATCCCATTCGGCGTCGAGACCCTGGGTCCGTGGGGCTCTGGTGCTTTGAGTCTCTTTAAAGAAATTTCAAAGAGACTCAAAGATACTACAGGTGACCCAAGAGCTGGCAGCTACCTTGCTCAACAGATAAGCCTCGCGATTCAGCGGGGTAATGCTGCCAGCATCATTGGTACCATGCCGCGGGGGCCGTTTTTAGATTTAGATTTAGTTTAGTTGTATATTTTTATTTATAATATAGGTTCATAAAATTACAGTTTTATTTTTGTATATTTTGTCGAATAAATGTTTTTTTTTTGTGTTGTAAATTACAGTTACTGTGCGGAAAATAGGTCTAGGAGCAAAGCATGCCTTTATATTAAACGTGCCTTGCCTACACTTTCAGAACAATCTCTAACTTTATTTGTGTAACGTACTATTTCCTTAATTTAAGCAGAAGAAATGCAGCCATATTGAGTTTCATTAACAAGTAACAAGTTAAAAAAAACACACTTAAATAATCTTCAATTAGGTAACTTTAAGGGATTCGAAAAGGAGGCGGCTAGCACGTATTGCTTGTCCCTTAGAGTATGGTTAAAGGCGCCTAGCCTTATAACAGATTATGCCGGTATCCTGTCGTTTGACCAAAAATTGTTTAACAAATTTACACTTGGCAACCAACTACTGGCAAAATTATGTTTCGGCAAAACCTTTTTTCTACAAAAACATCTTTGACAATTTATTATCTTAGCCAAATAATTAACAAATAAAATATCATTTTATAAGAGATATTTTTGGCAAAAGAATATTTAACAACAAAGTAAACTAATAAATTTACCATTAGCCTAAAAATGTTTGCTAAAATGGGTTGGAGTATAGCAAAGTGGGTTTTTTTGTTGCAACCCAGTAAATTTTTCCCCAAAATCAAAAATGGCCGAGATATTCAACATTAAATTAAAAAAAAATTAACATAACATTCATCGTAATCTTGACCAAAATCTGCAGTGAGCGAGCGAAGCGAGCGAACAAAACCTTCCGGGGCAGATCCGACTCGGATAGGTTAGGTTAGAAGACGGAGCAAAGCTCCCGCCTTAGTCTTCGAGGTTATTTTTTTTTTTGTAACCCAGAAAACTTTTCCCCAAAATCGAAAATGATCGAGATAGGTATTCGGTGAATGTACAAATATGTTAAACGTAGTTTTAGGTGACATGTAAAATATACAATTGATTTATTTATTAATTTATACATTGTTCTAATGTATTAATTGCTTAATGATTATTTGTCAATTGAGTTTTTGTAAAATGATACATTTGCGGAATAACATTTTTGCCACTTACTACATTGGTGAAACGTTTGTTGTAAAATAAATATTTGCTAACATTGTTTTGGTTAAACATTAGTGAACCGATTATGCCTATGATATACCTATACCCGAGAGACCGGTGTCCGCTAAGCTGGGATGGCCGAGTGGTTTAGGCATCGGCCGCGAAAGCTTCGATATTTATTTCTTTTGTATATGAATTTACTATTTATTTTAAATATAGGTAACTTTAATTAGTCATTTAGACGTCTTAAAGCAATACAAGTTACAAGGTGTCAACTATTAGGGTATTACCGTTTAGTACAAGAACCTTATGCAGTACAAGTACTAACTCAACTCGAAATAGAGTTCACGTAGAAAGTGAAGTCTTCTGGGACCTATTTTTCGACAGCTTGCAACTTGTAATACAAGCGGAAGTCCTTATCTAATGAATAGTGTCAAAAAGAGACTTCCACTTGTATTACAAGATACAAGCTTTCGAGAAACGGACCCCTGGTAGCTAGCACTGAAAAACTGAACCTAAACTGAATCACATTTTAAGGTGCATTCAGACCAAAAGAGTATTCGCTGTTCTATCCCCAGCTCTACGAAATCAACCAATCACGTTTTGTGTAAGGATCGAATTTCGTAGAGTGGGAGGTTAGAATAGCGAATGTTCGCTTGGTCTGAATGCACCTTAAGAGATCATGGCTCCCCTGGGCGAATGTCTCGGGTGTTCGCAATCTCTGATAAGACTAGGCGGCTTTGATTCATCAACTTTGAACTGATTAAGACTGTAAACGTCAAATTTAAATTATTCGCTTCCATCCCAAAACGTTCCCTCGACTCAAAAGCCGTAGGTGACAAGATCGACGCCGACTTCCTTACAACTTTGTAAAGAGGTTCATTTGCCACTTCGTGTCCTTTGTCTGGAGCCGCCCATGCAATGTCACTTCGAACTCAAAGCTGCATCCCCTACCAACCAACAAATACAACTTCAACATTTTCAACCCTGCCCTAACTTCAATTAGAGTTGAAATCGGGTTGATTCTTTGTTCAACTCCCAAAGATTGTTTTATGAGTTTAGGTCTTTGTCAACCTTATAATGTCTAGACGTTGCCAATTAGGCAGCGTTTTAATGAGATATTTTTCGAGTTTTCTAAAGAGTGTCAAAATAAACACGAGGCTTTTAGTCAAAGAATGTTTTAATGAGACCGATGTAAACTACGAAAACTATATTTACAGTTATGTTAGCAGTTTCATTAATTGTTAATAAATGGTTTTGTTATGTTAATAATCGGTTGGGCGATCAAAAGCAAATGTTAATTAGTACTAGCGGAAAGTCTGGGGGTAGAAAGTTAAGGCTGGTTAAAATTAAACGAGTGAAAGCCTTAATTACCGCGGCCGCGGTTTAATATCAATAAATTTATAGTTTGAGACACCCTCTTTTGGACCATTCAGTTACGAATACAGGTATTTTTGGTACTGGTAATTAGCCTTTTCGTACGTCACAGGGATCGGTTTTTTCTTCGTACAAAAGAACGGTTCGAATTCCGTTATTTTTCGTTCTTCGGTATATATATTTTTTGTTAAAGTAATTCGAAAATATGTGAGTGAGTTAAGTGAAACGTCCCACTTTGTCGCTTACCATAAAGGCGAGATTTCCTTGTATCTTCATATGAATAAACTGAGAAAGCGGCTTTATGGTAAACGACAAAGTGGGACGTTTCACTAAACTCACTCACATATGGTGTTTATAATTACATAAAATGTTGAGTACTACGTAAAAGTTGTAAAACAAAATTGATTTAAAATATTGAGCTATTACGAAGTTTTTCTAAAAACCGGTTCCGATCCCTGGTACGTCATACTTGGTAGCAGGTACAATATTAATAAGTCTCGACACAAGCTTTCATGATATTGGTCTCACGGATCCGCGATTACAATTACATTGTGGTACTTATGTATATCAGTCCCAGAAAATACGTCCATATAAACTCGTAACTTCACTATTTTCGTACGAAATTATGTTATATAGAAACGCCGGTTTAGTGGCGGAACCAACTACTTCATTAACACGTCTTCTCGCAAATAGTTTTCTATGCTTGTGGTGTAAAACATATTTTTGCTAAAACTGCTTCAAGGAAAACGTTGGTTCTGCCTTTGACCCTTGTATTCAACCTTGTACGAAAATATAACATAAAATATATGAAAACAAAAAAAAAAAACATTTAAGTAAAAGCTGATTTAAAAGACACTCCCTATTTGAAAGTGAAAATCCTGAAAGAGAATTTCTCTCTCTCTCTCCGTCAGGCGACTTTATTTTCAGTTCACAAAATGTAAAGTCTTGGATTCGTTCATATGTTCCGCTTCATAGTTATGTTCGCATTGTGCCCGCACGCCGAGAGCAATCGACAATGTCCAGGTTTCGGGGTCTGAAATCCGGGGTTTACACTTGTCTTATCCTTGTTGCCAGATTTAAGAGTTGGCAACCATTATGTGAATATGTACGTATTAAATAATCTAATATAATTTTCATCACACTTGCTGTCTAATCGCGCTAATGCTCGCATGCATAGCGGGAGTAATAGAAAAGTGAAATTCCCTAGGGAGTAATAGAAATTACAGTACGTCATTTAATAATACTTTGTCTTACAACTTATTTTTTTGTCGGCAAGTGTGATGAAAAACATTGTATGCATCACGGTCGGTAAGCGGAATACTAACAAGAGTGTTAGAAGCCCGACGCCTTTAGGTGGAGGCATAATTCCGTACTTACCTTCCTTGATGCACAATGTAGTATTCTTATATAGTTTTAATCATTATCCGAAACTATCATAATATTGCAAATAAACTCCAGCAGTATCTAGAGCAGAATGCCCGCTCCGTCGCCTTCTCGTCCGTGTAAAACTACCCGCTCCATAATTGCACAAGGCGCGAAAGCTAGCAGAGCCGCAAACTAATTGCCATTGAAAAGAGGCGAAAACCCGGTGAAAACATTCCGCCCACCTTTGAAGTTTTTTTCTAAAAACCCCCGGCCTTTTTAAAGCAGCTTGATAAGCTGCGTAAAAGCTGTAAAAGCTCGTAATAAGGCACTTTTGAGGCAGGTGTGACTAGCTTGCGTGGTATAAAGGCGAGTGGTGTGACTCTTTGTAGGTTTTAAAGAAAATTAGGGCTCGCTGGGAGGAAACCGTGGTTGCCCCTGCGTCGTGTGTGAATGTAATTAATATGTATTCACTGTCCTTTGCGGTTGATGCCTACGCAACACTAGAAAAGGTACCTATACGTGTATATATAGTTTAGAACGTCATGGTATGAAACATCGTAGTATCGTAGATGAAAATATAAAATGAATAGTTTCACTCAATTCATATCACGATGAATATATATTATTTGAATGAGAAACGGGTCTTAATTGCGTATTAAACTTACGTTTAAAATTATCGTGACGTTACATCCGTGGTCACAGGCAGATAAGAGGTAAGTAAGTCTCGAGTGGAGACCACGGCTAGGCAGACGCAGCGTAGGATGTCCACCCACAAGATGGACAGACGACCTTTTGAAGGTCGCCGGGACACGCCGGATGCAGGTCGCATCTAACCGGTACATGTGAAGGTCGAGAGGGGAGGCCTATGTTCAGCAGTGGACGGCTTATGGCTGAGATGATGATGATGATGACATCGTGGTATTTTGTTATGTGATATTATGTTTTAATTCTATCGAATTGATAAAACCAGTGTGTCCAAATTTCACTAATTGTGTCGGATTTCTTTCTGTCATACCATGTTATGTCACCTCATGTCAGTGACCTTACTCCAGATCTCATTCCTAAATTCAACCTCGCAGGGAAACCCACCCGTTTGACTTTGAACCTTCTATTGTAAACGATCTCTACGCTACCATTATTAAACTCTACTATAACGTCAATTCGTATGTTATGTAAAATTTTATGAATTAATATAACTGTAATAGAGTGTAGGCCGTAATCAATGATCGTTGACTTGGTCGAAGCAAATAAATACTTAATGGAATATTAAATTAACTTTCTTTGTTTAGGAATGTTTAGAAAGAGAAAGCGACTGAGGTATATGTGCGATTGTGCGTGGCTAAGACGTTTACAGTCTTAATCAGTTCAAAGTTGATGAATTAAAGACGCCTAGTCTGATTAAGTTATCTATTTTGGATTAAAGAGCTCCTGGGCGTCCGTTGGCTCGTTGGGTCTACGACATTCGTAAGATTGCGGGACACTTCTGAGTTAGATTGGCTCAGGACCGAGATGAGTGGCGTACTAGAAGAGAGGCCTATGCTCAGCAGTGGGCGCTAAATGGCTGAAATGATGATGGTGAGTCTTATTAAAGATTACAAACACCCAAGAAATTCGCCCAGGGTTATCAGGGTCATCAGGGTCTCTTAAGCTCGTAACGCCCAACCTCCTATTTTTAGGACTGCAAAAATTTTCTCATAACGACCCGTGACGTCAATTTTTCCAATGTAATTTGTATTTTATTTTGTAGGTCCAAAATTTAAAATAATGTCCTTTTTTAGGACACTGGGTTATTATTTCATTTGTCCTAATAACAGAACGGGCCTTTCGAGGTTATATGAGGCTCACTTTAGGTTCAGAATTTCAGTTTTTGACAGTTATTCTTTGGAACTGACACATCGCCATCCAGATTAGGTCTTATAGGTAGAGTCCTCTAGGTGCCCTAAATTTAGCCAAGAAAGCTGAGGACGTAGGTTCGATGCTGACTTCGGACACAAATAGTGTAGGTAGGTACTTGGTTCTTTGGTATATGTCATCCTAATCCAGAATTGAGAAATCATACTAAATATTTTTACTGAAAGTTATTTTACTGACTTGGAAAATACCGTGCTGTACAATAGCATGTTATTGAGTGTCCCACTGCTGGGCAAAGGCCTACCCTTTTGTTTTTCATTCCGCCCTGTTGACAAGTTCCCGCCATTCTTCGCAGGACGCGTCCAAGTCGTCCCGCAATATCTTTGTTAGTACAGATGGTGCCTTTTTTAGGCTCTAGTGCGAGAAGTGGCTCATTTTACGTCAGGTCCAAAACTTCGGAGGGCCATCTGTACTAAAAAACGTCGTACGAGACACGCGCAAAAAAGGAAATTCGTAACTCGTGTCGATTTAAAACATCGCCACTCGTTTCGAATTTCATGTTTTTCGCATTTGTGTCGTAATGTACTATTTCGGTCTGCCCCTGTATTTAAAAAAAAACATCATCTCCAAAATTAAAAACAAAATAACACAATGAAAAATTCAATAGGTAACGCAAATGCATCAGTAATATATATCAATATACGCAAATTCGCAAAATAAAATACAAAACCGACCAAATCAATTCACCAATCAGAGACTGGCCGCCATTAAAAAAAAACTATCAATTCCATTGTCTACCGTCAGCTGTGTACATACGAGCACACAACGCATTCAGGGAGGATAAGCCGCGGCCGATCAAAATAACTATAAAATACAATAAGCTGCTTATTCGTGTACCTTTAATGTGCGCGACTGTACTGTTTGGCTTCATATTGTCTGGTTGATTGTAGCTTTATATTGTTGTATTAACAGTTCGATTATGAATAAAGGAAATAATAATATACAGGGTGGAACGGAACGACGTTCCTTCGTGCTACCGACCGAGTCTACCAACCATTATGATGAAATTTCAGTATGGGACCAACATCGAAAACGCACATGGAAAATTGACTTTTCCATACTATTGAACTCTAACTAATCGCTCACTTTGTATGAGGGGTAATTTTTTTAAAAATATACTTCGATGTTGATACTACTTGATACTATACTGAAAGTTCATCGTAATGGTTGGTAGCGGGAAAGATCGTCGTTCCGTTCCACCCTGTATTATTTTGATTGTGAGTAGGTGAAATAATGCGAGAGGCTTAGTCAAAAACTTCCCTCTTTTTCGCTTATTATAAGGGCGTTTAGACGTTCAATTCGTATAAAGGTGCAAGCCAATTACGTATTTGTGGTAATGAAGCACGCAGTGGGAGGTTTTTACTAACAGGCTCATATAATTATAGTTATTGAGTGTCATCGAACTCGATTCCGTTAGTTGAACTCACTTGCATGTCACAAGAAATAAGAGTGATAACATGTAGCCATAGTTACATACAGCATTATCATCATCATATCAGCATTATCAGCTGAATGCCGTCCACTCTGAACATAGGTCTCCCCCAAAGATTGCCACAACGACCGGTCTTGCGCCACCCGCATCCAGCGGACTCTTGCAGCAAGTATTACCCAGCTAAAGTCAGAAATCGAATTTAGTCAATCGGCATTTAATTTTGTTCTTGTTGCTTTCTTTGGCATACATTATCACTATTTTTATCGTATTTGGTATGTTGTAATAAAAAAAACACAATGCCCGTTCATAATCCGCTCCTTAATAGTCGTCCAATAACTTCTTCTATAGCAAGCATCCGCCAACTTTTTTTAATTGCCTCCACAAAAACAAAATGTAGCGCCAGATCGAACCGAGCGTTCCAATT
>JALPQI010018021.1:0-21962 GCA_025490895.1 Thaumatotibia leucotreta
ACAAACGTTTATATAATATAGCCAATCAAAACTTTGATGAACCAATCACAACTATTTTAAGTGGCGATTTAGGATTTTAAAGGTTGATATTGAAATTCATTACCGTGATGCATTGAAGAGGGGGTGACACTTGTCAACTAAAATTCTAGACCGTTTTTGAAAGGCATTTTAGTAAGGCGTGCGGGTTCCATGTTTTATTTGTTCGTAGTTTACAAACCAAGGCAATAAAAAACAATTACAGTTAAAGTCATTAATTACGTATTTTAATAAGATGCCCATAACGCATTACGTAACTGGCGCACGTAAACGGACTCAATAAAATAAGTTTTTTTTTAAATCCTGGTGCGGCTGCTACAGTTTCAACGTCCATCTTTCTCGCGAGTAACGTCTGACGAGATTGAATTTTAGACTGAACTATCAACAGACGTGTGGACGGTTGGTGGCGATTCGTCTGCGGATGCATATGCCGACGTCCGCGGACCCATCCGCAGGCGTGTAATGGAGGCATTAGAAAATGTGACCAAGAGAATGAAGCGGTTTGAAACCACATAATCATACGCTATCAGTTGGTGTAAGATAAATGTCTCTAAGTGCTACAGTTATTTTTTTTAATTCCTCAAAGACGCAAAAGAGATAAAGCACTATTGAGAAAACGTTGCTTATAGTTTCGAGAACCGTATCATGTCCGGTGGACTAGCGTGGGCTCACCTGTGCATCCAATTGCCGCGGGGCCAGTACACGTCGAAGCCCACGTTGGACTGCATGTCCTTGGGCCGCAGGTCCTCGCCGCTGTGTGTGGTGCCGGCGTCCGCCCGGAGCGGTCCATCCCTGTGTTTGGTGTTACAAGTTACAATACAATAGAACAGAATAATCATTTATTCGTGGACTTTCACTTGACTAAACAAAGACGCATACTGTACTAACAAAACAGAAATGAATAAAGCCACGAAATGGTCTCATCTCAGCGTGATGATGGGGATCTTCCGATGAGACCATCAGGTGGAAGACACGAAGAGTAAGAAACACACAGAACTTTAGAATTATTCAAACATACATATCTATATGTGTTCATGAATGTAAAGCTCAGTTGCCGGCTGTTGCCGCGTGCAACTCATGGCCGCAAGTTTTGAAACAATTCAGATGTTTTCCACTCACTCTTACCCATAGTTGCGCCATTGTTTTCAAAATGCCCCTACTTTTTTTGTTACATAGGTAGTTTTGATATGTTTTCTACTGAAATCTTGAGCTCTTTCGGTTCTTCTTCTTCGTCGTTCCCTCATGACTGAGGATCGTGACCAACAACTATGTCCTTCCATTTTTCGCGATCAAGGGCTATGTGGGCTGCCTTCTGCATGGTACCACAGGCTTGTCTAACAGGGTCCGACCATCTTGCACGGGCTCTCCCACTAGCACGCTTGCCCTCAACTTGACCCAGTATGATGTCACGTTCAAGACTGTGGTGTGGTGATCGCATTATGTGCCCAAAAATTTTGAGAATCCTCTCTTGGCAGATTGTTGAGAGACGTTTAGATATACTTAGCTCTCTCAGAATGGACTCATTAGTTCCCATAGCGGTCCAAGGAATGTTTAGCATCTTTCTCCAACACCACATCTCGAACGCATCTGTCTTACTTCTGTCCGAACTCTTGATGCACCAGGTTTCCGCACCGTACATGAAGATAGAAAAGACCAGTGTCCGCACCAATCGCATCTTTGTGCCAAGACTAATACCTCGATTCTTCCACAACCTTTTGAGGTTAGCCATAGCACTTTTAGCCATCCCAGCACTAATGGGAAAATGTTTATAAATAAACAGTTTATTTCAAATAACTTTATGAGTATAGATTAATCTACTTGACGACTTTAGGAGGATAAAATTTCGAAATAAAAATCGTTATGAACATCGTAGGTAGAAGTATAATTTTTAGTAAGTAAAAAAGTATGAGATAAAATTTTCGGAGTAATGATGATTATGAGTAAAAAACGGTATTAGTAAAAATATTCGAAGAAAAAATTGTATAAGTGCCAATATGGACCCCTTCTTTGATTAAAAAGTTGTGTGGATGTGAATTATGTTGATTTGACATGAATGATTAATATATTTCCCATACATTGTTTGTATGTGTACAAACAAATTTATGGTAATAAACAACAACAAAAATAACTTCGGTCCTTTACCACCCGGATCATTCAATAGTAATTGTATAAGAAATATAAGAATTAATTTTTCGTGCCGGTCGTAAAGGACGACGAAGAAAAAACTTGTTCTTTAAGCCCAAGTTGGCCATAGAACTACAGAAAATAATCGTAAAAAGTAAGGGCGTAAAGGACAACTCATAACTTATTAGGTCACTTACGACACTATTTTTATTTGTACATTTCCTTTACGAAACCGAAAATTATTTATAATAAATGATTTGATATTTACGCCCCATTCGCTAAGCTATTTTTGCAAGTCCATAGTAGAATATCTTGGTCGTAAAGGCAACTTTTTAAGAGATATCGAAACTTTAACTATACAGATCGATGGCGCTTGAAATTCTGAACAAAACGGTATATATAACTCATTTTCGCCAAAATGTCCTTTACGACAATTGAACCTAAAGGTATCGATATGACACCGGATACATAGTATTTCCGGGTTTAATTTAAAGTAAGTAACATCGACATTCCGTAGCAAGTTTGAGAAAAAGGATTTTACTAGCGTCAGCGATAGTGTACGGTAGTTGCCACACTTTCTTGTAGACCCTTCCTTCTTGTGAAGAGGGATGACGGCGGATTGTGTCGTCCTGTGGCCACTGGCCGGTCTTCCAGACCTTGTTGCACAGCCTGTGTATGATGTTGGTACCCTCCGTACCCAAATTCTGGAGCATAGCCGCTGATACACCAATAGAAGACAAATGTTGTTCCAAAATATACATACATTTTTCGAACTTTCCTTTCCATCACCGCTTTTAAAATTCTTGAGTCCCACGTTAGTAATAATTTTAAAAATATATTCGAAATCAGTGTACAGTACGTTCTATGAAAAATAATACCCGACCCGTATTCTTGGACTGAGAGTGTAGTTAATAATTACAAAACATTAGCCCCATTATTTATAAAGAAACTAACTGTTCTGCGTGAGCAAAGCGATAGGTATCGTTTGTCTCTTATAAATACTGATGAGACGAAAATGGACCAAGTTTCGGTCTATACCGTCAGTTACGTCAAATTCAGTTAAAAATAAAGGACTATGCGTCAAAATGGACCAAAAACCAACAGAGCTGGGAGTAGTGTCATTAAAAAGGTATGTTTATGTACTTTATTTCATTCTATAGGTGTATAGTTGAATTCCATTGGATATTTTTATATGAGTGAGGCGTTCTGCAGGCACTCTCTAAGTAAATCATCACCATTCAACATAGTATTTATTCTGACTAAAATACAAATATTTAATGACACCACTTTCATTTCTGTCGGTTCTTGGTCCACTCTCCATACAAATATGCCCATGGTCCTTTGATTACAATAATTACTTGAACACGGAAGCAACAAATTGTTTGATGTCGTCTGACGGGGCGCGCGGGCCGAATATCGGGTCGATGCCGTAGTTCCGGGTCGGCTCGGCGTCTGTCGTCCGGCGGGCGTCGTCCGGGGGCGTCGGGGGTCGGCCGGCGTCGGCCGGGATCGTCAGTGGTCGGCCGGGATCGTCAGAGATCGCCGGCGGGCGTCAGTGGAGGATGCGTAACATAATGAATGCACACTTTAGATATTTGATTATGATGTAAGGTTACAAAATTAAAAACTAAAAAGAACGACTTCAACCGATTTCTCCAAGATCGCATCATCAGAACCCGACTTGGTACCAACGGAACCATCTCGGTTTATTCTGAAGTCGGTTAAAAATGAATTATTGAAATCAGTTGACGTGGTATCGAGTTCAATTTAGTAATTGGGACTGTCCATTATTTTTCGAAAGTTATATTTTGAGATTAAGTCGCTTAGTTGATTATGACTACATTTTAACGAAATATTCAAGTATTACGGATATTCTTTTAAAAAACCGAACGACCTTCGTTTGACCTTACCCCTGTGCTAAATACGTAGAACCATATTTTAAAGATATATAGCTTCTCTATGTTTGTTGCTCGTCTCTGAGGTTTTACGTCACTATTAATTTGTCACTCAGTTGTGTTTGTCAAAACAAATATCGTCAGTTGTAATATGAATTAATGTAACCACAAATGATGACTTTTCAGGAGGGCCAAGAAACGAAATGGACATTTATAAAGTATGTTGTATCTTTTTAGTTAATTATCCTATTTAAATGATGTTTATCTTGTTTGTTTTATTTTTGAGAGGTCTATTTGATAGACAGTTACTAACTGCGACCACACTTATATTATAAGGCACTAAGGCCAGCCTTTGAGTACCAGAGCTATTATAACCACGAACAGACGCAAATTGCGGTATTTCTTCTACCGAATACTTCCCGATTCGTCGGATTCCTGTTTTGCCGGATTCTTGTTTCGTCGGATTCTTGTTTCGTCGGAAATATGAATATACATTAAATCATCCAGGTAAAAGAAACGTGCTTATATTTTCTTATTGCATGAAATGATCTGCTTCTCTACATCTACCTTTTATTAGGTATAACCGCGATATTTCTGTAGTATTTCTTAATCAAAAAAACCCGGCGAATCAAGAATCCGGCGAAACAGGAATCCGGCGAAACAGGAATCCGGCGAATCGGGAAGTATTCCTTCTACCACCAGGCGGCACGGCGTAGGCGTGAGGTCCAAGCAGCTGTCAGAATCACAGGTACGAATATATGTTGACAGTTCGTTGGACTCTACGACACGGTGCTGCCATCTCACCGCCCCATAGTGGCAGAACAACTATCACAAACCTTCATTCGTGTCGTGTGTCCGTGGCGGAGCTGAAATTCGTCTCTCATTCCTTTGTAAATACTTACAGATGTAACTCCGGCCTTGTGCGTAATGGATGGTAAGTTAATCGTATTTGTTACCCATGACGGCGGCGGCGGGGGTGACGGGGGTGACGGGGGTGGCGGGGGTGACGGGGGTGGCAGCGGCGGCGGCGGGCGCGGGGGTGACAGCGGCGGTCGGCGGCGCCGGCGAGCTCGGCGGTGCGGGTTCGACGTTCGACACTACGATTATCAATCCAGTATCCAAGATTACCAATCTTACTTGTTCGTAACAAGCGACATACCGTAAAATGGAGTGATTTGATACTAATTACAAGTTTATTTTGTAGGGGTCATATTGATTTATGTACCCAGAAATGAATATACACTAGAAGAAACAAATGTATCTACTTCGCGTGTCCGAACTCAGTGGCAGCCACTGAGATGGCCATTTCTAATGACAGTCCACATACGTCAGCTGTTGCAGCCGCACGTAAGAAAAAAACATAAAATGCCTCATTGCATGATAATTAACTGAACCAGACCAAATATTTCCAGCGCACAAAAATAAAAACATATTTCCCATCACACGTATGTAATTCTTAAATAATATTGTGCGTGAATTCATTTTTAATATTTTTTTCCGAATTTTCGAAGGATGTATCTAAGTAACTATAGAATTACGTTACAAACCGGCGTTTACATTGCATTGTTGCGTTTGCTTTAAGCGTTTGATCGACCATGTGTGTTAAAGAGATGATGAATATTAGCCTAGCGATACTCTCGCGTATCGCTTCGACTTCGTAGTACAGCCCATTTCTCATTCGTCCGTCAAATTTAGCGACTAGTGTTGTTCGTTCTACAATAAATATAACAGTGAGCGAGCGAGCCCACAGATATAAAATCTATGTGTACGAGAGAGACGGCTGTATGTTGCGGGGCGGCTGCATTGGTGTCTTTCAATCGTTTAGGTTTTCCCATCACTAAATGCCGACCGTAACGTCTCAGTGACAGCTAAAAAGTCGGCACGCTTGATTCCCATACAAATGGTGCTATTTACTTCATCTACTGAATATCTAAATCTGTGTTTATATATATACACAAAAAGTCTTCCGGTCTTTTAGAATTTTCGTTTTTATAAATGATAAGTAGTTGCATTTCATAATTTTGATGTTTTTTTCCAGAACACGCCTCACTTTGTAGTTAATGCATTTTGAAGTGAGAGAGAAGGGATGCCACTCTACAATCGTACCGACACAATACACAATAAGCGATAACTAATAATTGGCTGTGTAAAGTTTTCCGAAGGTACGAATATTATATTTTTCTCTGATATCCGTTTTATTTTTATTTCCTATAAATTCCTGCAGTTTTATGGATGAGTAGAGCCTATAGCTGGAGAGCCAGTGAACCCTGAGAGTAACGGTCTTCCTGTAAGGTTAGAAATTTGTATACTAACGGTTTATGGAATTCTAAGAGCAATAGCCATGACCTGGCAGGCGTCAGCCCTGCACGTCATCAGGCCCTTTATTTTTTGAACTGTTAAGTAAATTGGATTTCAAAACTTGTTTCTGTAAGATTGAAAAATTTATAGGATAAAGTTAATTTATTGTACATCTTAAAAAAAAATTGACAGGCGATTACAATAAGCAGAAGTATATGACAGGTCAATTAGAAAATGCACAGTTGATGAGGTAAAATAAACTTCATCCTGTATACTCGAAATTTTTATATGTCTTCAAATAAACGTCTCAGAGTAAGTATGTACAATGCCAGGCGGTTTTGAACAGCATAAGACCTTGCCAGGCGAGGGGACAGTTAAGTAAATTGGGTTTCTTAACTTGTTTCTGTAAGTTTGAAAATTTAATAGGATAAAGTTTATTTATTGTACATCTTAAACATAAATTGACAGGCGATTACAATAAGCAGAAGTATATGACAGATCAATTAGAAAATGCACAGTTGATAAGGTAAAATAAACTTCATCCTGTATACTCGAAATTTTTACATGTCTTCAAATAAACGTCTCAGAGTAAGTATTGCAGCATTACGCCTTGGAAGAAACCTTTTTTAATTCAAACCTAGCATCAGGCCGCTTAAAAGAAAAAGAAAAGAAAACAAAAGGGGAAGAGGTGTCAACGTGAAAAAGATTAGATGGTTGTTTTCTTCGGTTTTCACGAGAAAATATAATTTTTATTATTAATCTGAAGAATCTACGTCTGTTTTGTAAATACACAAGGTTGAAATTGTACTACTCATAATTAGTAAGGAAAACCGCTTTTTTGTCGCGGGTAAGTGTTTGAGGTCTTAATTTATTTTTAGTCGATTTCTTTTTCTTTTCAAACAAACTATAGCGTAGTTTTTTCTTCGTCTGCAGTTTTCCGTTTGGAGATTTTTTTAATATATCGGTTGTGGATGCGGAGTTGGCCGTATATCACATAACCAGGCTTAATTTACCCAAGACACCGGCTTCGGGTCCAACATTGTGCCTGAGCGTAGACGGCGGCTATCGTGCATGACGTGATTCACCAAGGATATTTTCTTCTACCCAGCGCTCTCTAAAGGGAAGTGTCCACCTATTTCCATTTTCCGGCTACATATTTAAGTTATTTTTTTTACCATAGATCTAACTATCATAAAATCTGTTTTATTCTGTGTTTTTCTAAAGAAGTCAAATTAATGTTACGTATTGTTTGTTCGGAACGTTTGCTCCTGGCTGTTCCTTACTGGTACCAATAGGGAACGACAATAGGTTGGCAAGCTAGCCGATTCTTTACGTTTGTTCTCATTTCCGTGGCACGTCACTTTATAGGATTAAATACATTTGTCTATTTCTGATTTCCATGGCAGGTTATTTTTAACTATAATTATTATTAGAATTCTCATTTCCGTGGCACGTTATTTTATAGGATTAAATACATTTGTATATTTCTCATTTCGGTGGCTGATAATTTTGTCTTCGGATAATTAGTAATTGATTTTCGTGTCAAGGTAAAACAATCTGTGTATTTTAAACTGTAATTGCAGATTACGTACGACTTCCATGGATTTCTTATTGTGTTAGATTTTCGTTTATCTGTTAGATAAATAATAGGAATTATAAAATAAAGTTTATTTCTTGTAGCAATCCACTTTTTTTTCCTTTTATTTTCAATTTAATGCTACAAATTTGGCGCCCGAACTCAAAATAACATATTTTGGAATAAAATCTATAAGTTTTTTTTTTTTTTTTAGAAAGGGGAGGGAGTCCGTTTCATCCGGCCTATTTTTAACACTTAATTCTTGTATTCCTCTGTCTTAATCTAGGAAAAACGTTATTTTAGTACCTTAAACACATTTTTTTAACAATAATGTCGAATCAAGGTGAAGAATCTATTGGTGACACCCCACACCGTTCTCTAAATCCATTTGCTGACCCAAATCCCCGTTTGTTAGCCATGGATAGAGGAGATGTACACTCTCCTCAAATATCAGAACCGCCTTTGCGGACTAAACCATTCACTGTTTCTGGCTCTGATGGACATCAATTCGAATCTCCGAATCCATCCAATCCATATTTGAATACAAGCCACCGCTGCAAGCCCGAATCGCTAACCAAATGGAATCTTACTTTTTCCGGTGAGAAGTGCGTACGTGAGTTTTTTAATCGTGTTGAAGAAGAGGGTATTGCGCGCAGTGTAACTCCATCTTACGTCGTACAGAGATTTCACGAGCTACTTACCGGCACCGCTCTCAGATATTTTCGAGCAATCCGCCAGCCAGGGCTTTCGTATGCTGAACTAAAATCTGCTTTCATGCGCACTTTTGATGTTGTTGATTTTGATTTCAAAACCGAACGGCAGCTGCGCGAGCTAAAGCAGTCAGATACTCAGACAGTTACTGACTTCGTCATACAGGTTCGTGACCTTAATGCTAAATTGCGCAACCCAATCGGTGAAAACGACTTATTCACGATCGTCAAGTACGGCTTACACACGAAATACCATCCGTGTCTTGCTACAAATATTTTAAAAGACATGGACTCCTTACTGGAAGTAGCTAAAAATTTCGAAGCTTTTCAACCACAGCTGATTCCAGTTACTACAATGGCTCCGATTAATGTACAAAATCCAGCATGCCTTAAGTGTGATATGTCAGGACACGATTATCGAGGGTGTCCTAATGTTAAAGGTGTGGTATGTTTCCACTGCAAGCGTACAGGTGTAACCTCTCGTAATTGTCCAGACTGCAACCCTCTCACGCCACAAAAAAACTAAACGTGGGCGATGCCACACTCAATCCTTCGGTGTCGCCTATAGTTATCAACAACTGTCTAGACAATCGATTATTTGTTGAAGTTTTTATTTCAGGTAGTCCTGTTAAAGCTCTTTTAGATTCTGGTGCTATGAGATCTCTTATCGACCTTTCACTTGTTAGGGATTTAGGATTGGATTATTACACAGGTACGATGCCGGTAGTTGTATCAGCAGATAATTCACCTATCGACATTCTTGGAGGAGTGAAACTTTCCATTTCTTTTCATGGTATGTCAATCTCCCTTACATGTCTCGTAGGTAGGGAATTACCTACAAAGTTTATTCTTGGAATGGAGTTCTGGGACGCGTGTGGATTGACGTCGCTCATCAAACAGTTTTTCAAGGGTGAAGACAGTGGTAAGCTTTTTGTGCCACCCACTCACGTTTCTGCTTGCGGCCACGTCGAGGCTAATGATACCCGATATTTACATCCGAGAAGAGTTCTTTCTGCTGACGAAGAACTTAGACTCCAGGCCGTTATCAACACTCTTGAAGACATCTCTGCTGACAAAATAGGTTTGGGATGTACGTCTTGGCTCGCCCACAAAATTGAGACGACTGGTGCACCTATTCGTCAACGTTATTACCCACTGTCTCCTGTCAAGCTGAAGATTCTTAATGAAGAGATTGACAATATGCTTGCGATGGGGGTCATACGTCCTTCTCGATCACCCTGGGCAAGTCCTGTAGTAATGGTAACAAAAAGTGACGGAAGCGTTAGATTTTGTGTAGATAGTAGAAAATTAAACAGTGTTACTATCCGTGATTCATACCCTCTTCCGCGAATTCAAGATATTTTGAATAATTTGCGTGGTGCGAGGTACCTCACTTCACTTGATCTTAGAAGCGCTTTCTGGCAGATCCCGCTCGCAGATAGAGAGAGTTGTGAGCGTACAGCTTTCATTGTACCTCAACGCGGGTTATTTGAATTTGTCCGAATGCCTTTCGGGCTCACTAACGCTGCATCTGAAATGCAACGGCTCACTGACATGATTGTCAACTTTGAGTTTTCGGCTGAGTCCGATGATTTCGTATTCGGGTACGTAGATGACTTAATTTTGGTGTCCCGCAATTTCGATAGTCATCTAAAACTCATCGCTAAGGTTCGCGACCGCTTGAAAGAGGCCGGTCTATCAATTAATTTGAAAAAGTGTGAATTTTGTAAGTCCGAACTTAAATATTTGGGTTATATTGTAAATGAACGCGGGCTACAAACTGATCCAAAAAAGTTGGAGGCGATTAGTAATTTTCCGATGCCTACAACAGCAAAATCTCTGCGGGCGTGGCATTGGATTGTGCTCATATTACAGACGTTTTGTGGAAAATTTCTCAACGATCATTGCACCTTTAACGTCTCTTATTGGGAAAAAGAAAGGCAAAGATCTCATCGATTGGAGTGAACAGGCTGAATCCGCTTTCAGGCAGTTGAAGAAGGTGCTAATTGATTCGCCAGTAATGGCATGTCCGGACTTTTCAAAGCCATTCGTGTTGCAATGTGATGCCAGTTCCGTGGGTCTCGGTTCGGTTTTAGCCCAAAATATTGACGGAGAGGAGCATCCTATTGCATATTATTCACGTCTGTTTTCAAAAGCAGAACGAAATTATTCCACGACAGAACGGGAATTACTTTCAGTTTTGGAATCGATTAAACATTTTCGCGGTTATCTCGATGGGATGAAATTAAAAATTATTACAGACCACATTGCTCTAAAATGGCTTATTACCTTAGACAATCCAAGTGGCCGATTGGCTCGATGGGCTACTCTGATATCTCAATACGACTTTGAGATAGAACACCGAAAGGGCGCACTCAACGTCGTCCCAGACGTACTTTCTCGTCCCCAAGTCGGGTTGATCTCTTTCAGACGAGGTGATAACATTACTTCAGATCCTTGGTACGAGAGGGTATTTATGGGTACGATAAGATCGCCACAAACATTTCCCGCGTATGCAATACGGGATGGCATTCTGATGCGTAAGATGGCAGTCGATAACCCCTTAGAGCCCAACTCCTGGCGAACAGTATTGCCTAAAGATAAAATAAGGGAGGCAATCGCCGAGATTCACACCGGGTTCCCGAATGTTCATCCTGGGGTTATGAAAACTTATTTAAAATTGAGAAGTTTATACTATTGGCCAAATATGTATCGCGACGTAACCGACTACCTGGCGGAATGCCAAGTCTGTAAAGCGTACAAGATTTCCAACACACAGCCGCGTGGGCACCAGCTTTATCCAAGACCTGTTTATGCTCCACTTGATTTAATTTCTATAGATTTGGTGGGTCCTCTCCCGGTGGCCTATTACGGATATCGATATATTTTGACCATAGTTGACGTGTTTACAAAATTCGTTTGGTTGGTACCGTTGAAGAAGGCAGATACGAGATCAATCACAGTTGCTTTAGAGTCAGAAGTGATATTGCGATACGGAACACCATCAAACATTCTATGTGATAATGCAACCGTTTTCCGTAGCGTGGCTTTTGTGGATTTTTTGAGGTCTTACAGTATTCACAGTCCATGCTATACGCCATATTACTCACCGCAGGCCAATGTTGTAGAGCGTTATAACCAAACCGTTATCACAACGCTTAGTATTTTGGTAGGGAATGACAATCGCACATGGGCAAGAAACTTGCCAAAAGTAGCATTGTACTTAAATTCATGCGTCAGTCTCGCAACTTCGTATACACCCAATTTTTTGATGTATGGACGCGAAGTGGAAACCACGCGGCAACGTGCTCATATTCAGACTCCAGGTCCAGAGTTGGCCAGTAGTCGGAGTGATCGCGCCACGAGTCTTCTAGCCCTCCAAAATGTCTATGCTAAGGTAGCTGATTCCCTATCTCTTGCATTCCAACGTAATGCTAACTCCTATAATGAGAGAAGGAAGGCTGTTGTATTTCGACCAGGTGACATGGTTTGGCGGAAAAATTTTCAGCGTTGTTCTGCCGGAGAAGGAACTGGCGGAAAATTCGCTCCCAGGTTTGTCTCATGTCGCGTTGTCAGGCGTATATCGCCACAAGTTTATGAGCTAGCTGATGTAGGCTCACCACATATTGGACCTTATCACGTCAAGGATATCCTAAAATAACTTTCAAGTAGGCTGACACAGTTCAGGTTTTTGTATATAGTCCTGTTAAATATAGGATATTAATTAATAATTAGTGTTATTCAGGTGAAATAAAGGAACTTCCTTTACTACTAGTTAGGTCAGTCGTATTAGTTTTTAATATATGTGTTCAGACCTACCTCCTATCACAACCATTTTTTTTTTTGTGCTGGTTAGAGGATGTCTGCAGCATTACGCCTTGGAAGAAACCTTTTTTAATTCAAACCTAGCATCAGGCCGCTTAAAAGAAAAAGAAAAGAAAACAAAAGGGGAAGAGGTGTCAACGTGAAAAAGATTAGATGGTTGTTTTCTTCGGTTTTCACGAGAAAATATAATTTTTATTATTAATCTGAAGAATCTACGTCTGTTTTGTAAATACACAAGGTTGAAATTGTACTACTCATAATTAGTAAGGAAAACCGCTTTTTTGTCGCGGGTAAGTGTTTGAGGTCTTAATTTATTTTTAGTCGATTTCTTTTTCTTTTCAAACAAACTATAGCGTAGTTTTTTCTTCGTCTGCAGTTTTCCGTTTGGAGATTTTTTTTAATATATCGGTTGTGGATGCGGAGTTGGCCGTATATCACATAACCAGGCTTAATTTACCCAAGACACCGGCTTCGGGTCCAACATTGTGCCTGAGCGTAGACGGCGGCTATCGTGCATGACGTGATTCACCAAGGATATTTTCTTCTACCCAGCGCTCTCTAAAGGGAAGTGTCCACCTATTTCCATTTTCCGGCTACATATTTAAGTTATTTTTTTTACCATAGATCTAACTATCATAAAATCTGTTTTATTCTGTGTTTTTCTAAAGAAGTCAAATTAATGTTACGTATTGTTTGTTCGGAACGTTTGCTCCTGGCTGTTCCTTACTGGTACCAATAGGGAACGACAATAGGTTGGCAAGCTAGCCGATTCTTTACGTTTGTTCTCATTTCCGTGGCACGTCACTTTATAGGATTAAATACATTTGTCTATTTCTGATTTCCATGGCAGGTTATTTTTAACTATAATTATTATTAGAATTCTCATTTCCGTGGCACGTTATTTTATAGGATTAAATACATTTGTATATTTCTCATTTCGGTGGCTGATAATTTTGTCTTCGGATAATTAGTAATTGATTTTCGTGTCAAGGTAAAACAATCTGTGTATTTTAAACTGTAATTGCAGATTACGTACGACTTCCATGGATTTCTTATTGTGTTAGATTTTCGTTTATCTGTTAGATAAATAATAGGAATTATAAAATAAAGTTTATTTCTTGTAGCAATCCACTTTTTTTTCCTTTTATTTTCAATTTAATGCTACAGTATGTACAATGCCAGGCGGTTTTGAACAGCAGAAGACCTTGCCAGGCGAGGGGACAGTTGCACCTCTCAATCGCACGCCCTTAGCAACTACTCTACTACTACTAGCGACTAACTAGCGATTACTAGCCTGTATTTTTTTTAAAGATGTAAGTACAATAAATAAACTTTATCTATTAAATTTTCAAACTTACGGAAACAAGTTAAGAAACCCAATTTACTTAACTGTCCTCTCGCCTGGCAAGGTCTTATGCTGTTCAAAACCGCCTGGCATTGTACATACTTACTCTGAGACGTTTATTTGAAGACATATAAAAATTTCGAGTATACAGGATGAAGTTTATTTTACCTCATCAACTGTGCGTTTTCTATTCGATCTGTCATATACTTCTGCTTATTGTAATCGCCTGTCAATTTATTTTTAAGGTATACAATAAATAAACTTTATCCTATTAAATTTTTAAACTTACAGAAACAAGTTAAGAAACCCAATTTACTTAACTGTCCCATCGCCTGGCAAGGTCTTATGCTCTTCAAAACCGCCTGGCATTGTACATACTTACTCTGAGACGTTTATTTGAAGACATATAAAAATTTCGAGTATACAGGATGAAGTTTATTTTACCTCATCAACTGTGCGTTTTCTATTCGATCTGTCATATACTTCTGCTTATTGTAATCGCCTGTCAATTTATTTTTAAGGTGTACAATAAATAAACTTTATCCTATTAAATTTTCAAACTTACAGAAACAAGTTTTGAAACCCAATTTACTTAACTGTCTCCTCGCCTGGCAAGGTCTTATGCTGTTCAAAACCGCCTGGCATTGCACATACTTACTCCGAGACGTTTATTTGAAGACATATAAAAATTTCGAGTTTACAGGATGAAGTTTATTTTACCTCATCAACTGTGCATTTTCTAATTGACCTGTCATATACTTCTGCTTATTGTAATCGCCTGTCAATTTTTTTTAAGATGTACAATAAATTAACTTTATCCTATAAATTTTTCAAACTTACAGAAACAAGTTTTGAAATCCAATTTACTTAACAGTTCAAAAAATAAAGGGCCTGATGACGTGCAGGGCTGACGCCTGCCAGGTCATGGCTATTGCTCTTAGAATTCCATAAACCGTTTTAAACAAATTCCTAACCTTACAGGAAGACCGTTACTCTCAGGGTTCACTGGCTCTTGGACTACTAATGCTTTCGTGCGCAACCGCAATTAGTACAATCAAATAGAAAAACAAATCTGTCAACATCAATGTCACTCGTGTGACTGGTGTCATTCATTCATTTTTTTCTATTTCATCACAAGTATGTTGCGGACTAAAGCATTAGGCTCTTCATCCATAACTCTGCACAAATGTCATGTCGCTCACTCAGAAGTTTATTGTTTATTGTTTATTGTTTATTTATTTATACAGTCAACACTAACAGCTAAACCTTACGTGCTAACCGTTACTTAACTTTTAACATGACAACTATACATAATTAACTACATTATTGTCTATATGTATATTCAAACAATTAATTCTATCATAATTATAATGTCAGCAATATCTTGTAAAAACTTAAAATCATTTCAAAATACATATTATTATAAGTAAACATTATAACATTATCAATAACATTATAAAATACATTATAAATTATAAATAGATTGACAATACAAAACAAATAAAACGTTTTTAAAGAAAAATAAATTAACATTGAATTGAACTGGGAGCAACAATTGATTCTAGGTAGCGACCAGCTGCTGTCAGAAATTGGTTTTCAGAACTGTAAAATAGGTCCAGCTGGTTGTTACCAATAAGTATATTGTTCAGTAGTGATAGAGCTTGGTGTAAGGGAGAGAAAGAGAGCGCGCGGGTCCTTGCCGGTGGTAGGGCAAACAGGCCTCGGTTGCGAACGCGGAGCGATTGGGCGGAAATCAGTGGGACTCGAATTGACATAAAGGAGAGTAGTGGGGGATTACTCACTACTCCGCGGATGAGTCGAAAGAAGTATTTAACCAGATAAATATTCCTTCGGGCCTCAAGACTTGTGTAATCCACCATCCCAAGAACAAACAAAGTGGGATACAAGTAGGGGTAAAAGCCATAGATTTTTTTATACAGAAATCGCACGAGTCGCTTTTGGACGCGTTCTAAGAGAAGAATAAAGCTCCTTTCATGCGGATTCCAGACTGCGGCATTAGTCTCCAATTTGCTGCGAACAAATGCATTGTACAAGATGCTGATGGCTTGCTTGTTCGAAAGGATTTTGGCCTGGCGGATAACGAACCCAAGACATCTCGCTGCCTCACCACAGACCCTGGATATATGTGGGCGAAATGTGAGCTGCGAGTCAAACCATGTGCCGAGGTCCTTAATTTCATTGACTCTCTTCAAAGTTTTCCCTTCGATTGCATAATTCAGGCATAAAGGGGATCGCCCTCGAGAGTAGGTCATGACGGTGCACTTGTCCTCGTTAAGGTCGAGACTATTTCTTTGCGCCCAGGTTGTAATGGCGTCAATGTCTGACTGCAGTTTATTGATATCAGCAGGGCCCTCGATAGGCAAGGCTAGCTTCAAATCATCGGCAAACAACAAGCACATTGAAAACTGAAGAACTGAGGGCAGGTCATTAATGAGAACCAGAAATAGGAGAGGCCCAAGGCTACTCCCTTGTCCAATTCCGGAACCAACCATGAACGAGTTAGATCGGGAGCCAGCATATTGCACATATTGAAACCGATCAGAAAGGTAGTCAGCCACAAATTCAAGCAAGTTGGTCGCGAAACCACACATATACAACTTCCTAAGCAAGATGTCACTGTCAACCCGATCAAAGGCCTTGCAAAAATCGAAGTAGGCTACGTCGACTTGTTTTGCTTGGTCAAGATTATTCGATATCAACGAGACAATATTTAATAAATTTGATGTGGTTGAGCGCTTTGGCAAAAAACCATGTTGCTCATCACAAAACCAGCCACTTAACTGTTTAAATATTTTGGTATGAAGAATAGATTCGAACACCTTTCCAAAGACACAGAGCACAGCAATTGGCCTATAATTGTGGACATCTGATTTTGATCCCGATTTATGGATGGGTAATACCTTAGATGTTTTCCAGGCGGACGGGTATGTTTTCGTTTTTAGTGCCAAGTTAAATATTGCCTTAAGAGGTTGGACAAATGCTTCGCGGCAATCCCTAACGATGTATTGGGGGATTCCGTCAGGTCCCTGTGTGGATTTCACCCGCAAGTGCTTAATCGCTAAGCGAACATCCTCGTCACTCACACTCTCAACAGTGATTAGTCGATCACTAGGGTTGGCTGCCTCGTTAATCACAGGCAAGCATGCAGCCGCTACGTCGAGTGTAGGGTTTTTTTTTAGAAATACATCTTTAAAGAAGTTTGCGAAAGAGTCCGCCACTTCCTGCGATGTCATATTGCCAAAACTCGCGGGCTGGTTGGTACCTCGATTACGCTGTACATATTTCCAAAAAGCGGCGGGGTCGCGTATTATATTATTTTCTAGGTTATTAACATATGCTTGCAGCGCAGCTTCAGACTGGATGTTTAATAATCTCCGATAGTACGTGAAGAATGCATAGTACAGTTGGTTACTTGTCTGTTTGAACAGCTTGTGATATTGGTTTTTTAGTTTGTTAAGCTCAATAAGTTCTGCTGTAAACCACTGCGGGTATTGTTGACGCGGTCCATTCCTAGGTCTAATTGGCGGTACACATTCTGTAATAATTTCATCTAAAATCGCGTAGAATCGGTCTGTACAGTCATTTATTTCACCTATGTTGCAAAGGGAAGACCAATCCGTGCTGGCCAATTTGTGGTACAGAAGATGAAAGTTGGCTTTACGGAAATTTCTTTTAGGTGCACAGTCAAGGGTGGTCTTACGGTTGGGGGGACGGTTATCTAAATATTTTTTGGGTTGACAGGGGTAAGAGAGCTCTATGTTTAGCGGTGGATGATAATTCTCAACCGATACAAGCCCTGTGATAGCTTTGGTAACTATGATTTTAGCGCATGCGTCGTCCGACAGCACCAAGTCAAGTACTCGGTTTAGATTATTAAACTCGTTATTATGTTGAGCCAAGTTACAATAATTAATAAAGTAATCATAGGCATTGCGCACATTCGTTGTGGCAGAGTATAAATTGAAATCACCTACTATTACAGTGGGGTAAGTGTAATTGCTTATAATTCTTTCCAAACATTGAAATGCAGAATTATAACGAATATCAGGTATTCTAGGAGCTAAATAGAGCACACATATAATACATTTGAGGTGACCTTTGGTCAGAAGTGCACAGATGATCTCATCTTGCGACTGAGAAGTCAACGTCAGAAGATTGTTTACAAATTATAGTAGGTATAGTTCGAGAAATATAAATTGAATGTTTATTTTTACTAATGTAGGTAGAAAGTTACCAATTTATATTTCACGAACTGTACCTACATAAAAATAAAAGAGCTGCATTATCTTGACCCGATGATGGCTATCAGGGAAAAATATAATGTTCATACCAGGGATCGGAAACCGTTATTATTTTCAAACCGTTACCATACGTCAACCCCAAACCATAATCATAAAGTTTTTGTTCTCATTAACCGATACTTCTTAATGTTCTTTGACGGAACGCTTAATGGCCGATTCTGTTCTCAACGAACGGAATAATAACGGTTTTCGTAATTCTGTTGTAAGAGATGAACTGTCATGTCATGATCTTCTTATAAAGTTTCCGTTACGGTTAATGTTCTTTCAAACGTTTTTGGCCGCGAACGCTACGTTTAGTGTTCTTGGGAACGGAATAATAGTGGTTTTCCTGTCAAAATTGATTTGAACAAATAGACAATCACATGTGGTGCCTATTCTCCGATTAATCGAGATTGAATGTCGTATGGTTTGTATAAGGAAAACGTATTGAAATGACGTTTCGTGTCGTTTACTATTTTAATATTTATGGATACTGGAATAGAGACCCACTAGAAATTTAAAATCTGTTCCAAATTTAAACGCATAACCGAACGTAGTTAAGGAAAAAGGACGCAATACACTACAATCTGCCAATTTGTTTTAAATCCTATGTCAAAAGGAAAAGCCATCAATTTAAGTGACAAAGTGGCACCTTTTCGTTCACCTCTTCACCGCCACGTCAAAAAATAAAAGCGAGCAACACACGCCAAGCAACAAATTGCATGTAAACAACTAACTCAACAAAGTAAGTATCAGCTTCGTAGTGTTAAACGAACATATATTTTATCAGTTATATCAATTCATTGGCGGCGAAAAAATGTCCTTACCTACTGTTATCAGGAGGTAATGTTATGATTACAGTCACGTTAATTCCTATAGCAAGGCTAGCATATCTGTGTTTAACATCAACTTGCCGCCACACTTCTCTTTTTAATCTACACAATTGAAAAAAGACGCGTAGCTGCGAGTTGCTTGTTAATTCAGAGTTTGCAATCTGTCACCAACCTCTTTTGAGAAACTGAACTTGCTTTTCAAAAGAGGTCGATAGATCTGAGTCCGTAGCTATGTTAGCTAACGTGCCAAGATTTTATTATCTTTGGTGCCAATCGCTACGCTACGCTGAGCAGGTAGTGTATCGTAGTTTTCTCTCTGTCACTCTTTCTTATTGGTGTGACGAAGACAGTTGAGTTTCGTTCGCGACTGAATGTTAGCGATTGGCATATTGGCTACACAACCTGTTCATATAATCATTTCATCGCCAACACAGTTAACTAATGTGTCTTGATGTTTTATGAATAAGGCAATTGGACTGGATGCGTGTAAGAGTTACGAATAAATGCAAAGTCATTTGCAGACACTAATAAACTAACATGTTTTACCACAAAAATCAACTATATTCCAAATAGCTGACTGGTGAGTCGTGAGACTGGTGACTTGCTTCAACCTTTTCAACGCCACGTATAACTATAAAAGCTAAATTTGAACTTTACGCACGTGCATAGTTACATATTATTTTGTGGATGGTGACTTACAAATAGTCTTTGGCGTTGAAACTCTCTTGTTAATCAGTACCTACCAATATATCAGTCATTGTCCAATCTAATTGAAACCTTGTGGACGGCGATAACGGTTATGTTGGTAACAGTTTCAACGCCAAAGACCGATCAACACACAGATACAACGTCGATACAAGTCACAGATCAATAGAGACCTAGTCGCACTTGCTTATAGTTTTTGACAAATTCCTTTGTGACACTTTGGTGGCGTGGATGGAGTGACAGCTGCTGTTTTTGCCGTGGCATTGAAAAGGTTAGTGTTATGATGAGGTAAAAGTTGTATTGACAGCGGTATCGTCATGGTTCGTCTCAGTAAACTTAGCACAGGATCAGTGCGACAATATGTCGCCGCGAGATAGATTATCCATCTCCCTTTTATTCATATTGTTGGTAAAAGATAGAAAATCTATACATGTAGCGATAACATACTGACATAGCAATCATGTGCTAAGCGTACAGTATAGTTCGAGAAATATAAATTGAACGTTTATTTTTACTATAATGTAGGTAGAAAGTTACCAATTTATATTTCACGAACTGTACTCTCAGTCGTCGTATGTCAAGTTCTTAAATTGATGCCGTTCTGATTGTGTCACTATTTTTTTATAGTTAGCATATAGTATAGCAAGATAGTAGTTAGAGCAACACACCCAAAGAAGATGTTGACGAAGGCTTAAATGAGCAATATGAAATAGACAATACAACATATTACCAAAGTTGATATACTTGACCCCCAGTTAAAATGACGAATCAAGAATGAGTGACAAAGACAGATCGGGACCAATTCAAGATTTGAAGAAAAAACAATTGAGACGTCACTGAAAATAAAACTAAGGCTGCGTTTCACCAAACTTTTATTCGAAGAATAACGCTTTCTCTCAGATATACATATACATATATATATATATATACAGGGTTCGATTCTGGACCGTGTACGTGTTTCACTTAGTCGATTTGAGCAAACTTTGATTCGAAATATAACGCTTATTTTCGAATAGTCATGTCAAATCTCCATAGTACTTTAGCACTACATACATATACAGGGTGGTCCAAACCTTGACGTCAAAAATTTTTTTTTTAGATTCCTCACGTCATAAGCTTTCAGAATATACCCCATGTATGTTAGCCGATTTTTTGTAGTTTTCGAGTTATGAATCTTTGAAAATTTTTTTTGAGAAATTCTGGAATGAAGAAATTTATTCATAAAAAAAAACTTTTGGGTTTTTAACTAGTTTCTTTTTGCAAAAGTATTAATAAAAATAAAGCATTTACTGACAAAAAAATTAGCGTCCTCACTTTGTGGGTGGGTTAAAAAAATACCAAATTCAAAATTGTACGCTAAAAACGCATCAAAATAGCATTAATGTACGTAAATAAAAAAATAAAACATACCCGAAGGAATTTTCGTATTCCAAAGACCGCCCTAGACCTTGAGCCTTCGCTCGTAAAAGCAAAAAAAAGTGAAACTTAATGATGAGGATTTTTCGGAGTAGTCGGTCAAATAAACTTAAAAAAGCTTAAAATTTTTAAGTAGTAAAAAATTTCTTCAATATCTGCACAAATTGAGTTTTCGTGGTATTTTCTGTCTTTGTTTATTGATAAGAACAACAAAACAGACGAAATTTTACTTTATTTTTAAATAAAAAATTTAAAGCTCCTTTTTAACCGACTTCAAAAAAAGGAGGAGGTTCTCAATTCGACTGAATTTTTTTTTTTTTGTTGTATGTATGTTACTTGATATCTCCGAGAATAGTGAACCGATTCTAAAATTTCTTTTTGTGATCGAACGTGTATTATCCCGAGATGGTCCCATTGGCACCAAGTTGGGGTCTGATGATGGGATCCTGGAGAAATCGAGGGATCTCTTCAAATGTTATAGGTACATGTATAGCGCTTTTGGTAATTTTCATTCATTTACAAGAATTTGCATTCAGAAAGTAGGATTTGAGGAAACTAATGATGGAAACAAATCGGGAATCTTGGAGAAACCGGTTGAAGTCGGTTTTTTAAATTTTTAATTTGGTGATTATTAAGTTTATTTGACCGACTACTCCGAAAAATCCTCATCATTAAGTATCACTTTTTTTTGCTTTTACGAAGGTTTAAGGTCTAGGGCAGTCTTTAGATTACCAAACATCCTTGAGATATGTTTTATTTTTTTTTATTTACGTACATTAATGCTATTTTGATGCGTTTTTAACGTAAATTTTGAATTTGGTATTTTTTATCCTACTTGTATCAAAGTGAGGACGCTAGTTTTTTTTGTCAGTAAATGCTTTATTTTTAGTTATACTTT
>JALPQI010018022.1:0-20362 GCA_025490895.1 Thaumatotibia leucotreta
AACAAAAGAGCGGATTTATATGAAATAAGAGATAGTAAGTAGGTAGCTCGCCAATGCCGACCATTGATCTGAAATAAATTATTTGAATTTGAATTGATCACCCATCACATCACACACATCATCAGCCTATCTCAGTTCACTTCTGGACATAGGCCTCTCCTACTAACTATGCGTATAGACGCATTAGGAGGTAAATGCCCATGATCACTACGCTGGGCAAGCGGACTGGCGATCGCAGCAATGTGTCCACTATGATGACGCTGCTTCCCGTCATCAATCAAATCAAAGAATGGTCAGTGACGCTTCAATCCCTTAGTCGACTCTTACAAGTCCCCCGAGAAGAGTTGGTGACAAATGTATTCTTACTGCCGTCACCACACGGCAATCCACGGATAACCCATACATACATACAAAAGTAAATTCACTTACGAGTTTCTGCGCTGGCAGCGTTAGTGGTGGATCGAGTATCGCAGCACTAGATATTCACTATTCGCCGACCGGCGAGCGGGCTGGAGGCACACTCAGCGCAATTGATGCTTATTGAGTATTGTTTTTATGTCAATGTTGCGGTCAGATTTATATTCGTTCATTCTCTAAGTCCGACATTTCTGTACTTCACTGTTTTTAATGTAATACCTATAGACTATGTTAGACCAAGGTTCGGATATCTCGTAGCACGGTAAGACGTTAGAGAACCACGGAGTCGATTTTAATATAAAAGTCAACTCATACTCATACTTACATACTCATTCCAAACGTTGATTATAAATGAAAAAAAACCTGCCTCACTATGATGATATACGTAAAAAAACACGCAAACAAAGAATATTATTAACTAAGCTTCTAGTTTGTAATATCCATAGAACACGTAGATAAAATGAAATTAAAAGTATTTTTGACTAATTATGTAAATGAGGATGAGTACGGGTATAAGTTAACTTTTATGTTAAATCGACTCCTTAGTTCTCTAACATCTTACCGTCCTACAAGATATCCGAACCCTGACTATGACTCACGGATCCCGCAGTCAAACTGTTCAAACACTTTTGCGGGACTAAGTTTTAAGTTCTTATCCTGTATCTTACTGAACAAAATAAATAATAAACAACAATTGACGTAACTATGCATGAGCCATTGTGCAGCAGCGTATTTATACAGTCAAAGGCAAACTAAAGCATATAATATAACAATGCTCGAAAGTTTGTCTCAGTTCACTTTAATTATGTATAATAAGATCGTCGTAACATATTTATAATTATAAGATTCCTTCGATACATTTTTAGCCCTTGAATGTAATCGCGGTACACTGCGATTGCCAAAACTTGGACCTATAATATACCAAACAAGGTTCTTAATTTAAATAAACATACAAATGATTAAACATTAATAACATTATCGACTCCATATGTATTGTTGTTTCGGTAATTGACAAATAAATATGTAAATACATGTGGAAATCTGTCAAGGTCGTCTGAGCGGCTGGAAAATGAAACCGGCCAAGAGCATGCCAGGCCATGCTTAATAGTAGTTGATTGGAATATATTACAAAAATAATTTTCTTTGAAAGTATTCCAAAAGCCTTAATATAAATATTTTTTCAGATTTGTAGGATCCACGGATAAAAAGCTAAAGGGATATGGGGTACATTATTGCAGAATTCTGAAATGGTTATCTCCGAACATATTGACTTAGAAAAAACTTGTTTTGGGACCTTTATTATATTTTAAATGCCTATTCAACGTTGCCACACGCTATAGGATTTCAGTAAAAAAAATCGAATGTCCAATCAGATCCATACCTAATGATAAGTATCACCTATTTACTTAACTGAATAAAATTACATATATTTTATCACTCCTGCTCTCAGTGAACCCCTGTACTAACTGATATACGTTTCACTCGATCTCGTGCGCGGCAGTAAACTTGTCGATAAACTTTTCGATATCGATATTAAATAAAACTATACATTACATTTATACGCTGTACGAAAAGCAACTAATATAACCATAATAGTTTATTATGCACACTGTTCAGTGTGTTTCATATGAACTGACGATGTGACTCAATCGCAGTCTTAGCGTAACTTACGTACATTTTTTTTTTCTCACACCAATATGAGCCGAACCCTACGTAGGTTCAGTTGACTCGACAAAACCACGCTGTTTTGTCACCTAAATCTACTTAATGTTTGTTTTGAACATGTACCTTTATCTGTATTTTTTTAATTTTAGTTTCATGACGCATTGGTGTAAGCTGTTATGTCGTGTAACTTTTGATTCAATAAATAAATAAATAAGCAGGACGGATAGAAAGTATGTTACATTATCTACTGCGTTAAATTCACTCATATTATAAGCATTATGTTTTATGTGTACATGCAGTACGTAATGCAATATTTTTCCATTACATTCAATAGTAGTTTTGTAGTAGTTGAACTTTAAAAGTCTTTACAGTCTTAGAGCCCGCACCCACTAAGTGTCTTAAACGTTGTCGCCTACTGGAACCGCATTGAGCTTACTAGACGACAACGCACGCAGGCTTTTAAATTTTACAATAAAATAAATTAGTTAAATAATAAAACGAGAAGTATCGATAATTGACGCCCCCAACACTAGCGCACTTCCGATATAATATTTTACATTTAATAGTGATGCGCTACTAAAAATCCACTGCAGATGGCACTCCGGGCGAATTCCTTTTCACGCCGTTTCGACGTTATATTCGTATCGGTACTTCTAGATAGTTCTAGAACTTTTTCTAGATAATAGGTTCTAACGCAGTGAAGGGAGAAACGTATTAATATTGATTTATTATACAGTGCGTCATCGACAATTGAGAACATAATATATAAAGGTAATTTTACGGGGGATATATGGTTCTATAATTATGTATATCGGCATTATCGGGTACCTGTGTTTAGTGTTTAGTACTATAAATATAGTTAAACGGTTAAACTCACGTGGATTTAGTCACTACACGCGACATGTTTCGGAGAGCCTAGGTCCCCATTATCAAACACATAACACGCGTTCACGCCTCGCGAGTCGGTTAACCGTTTACTTATACTACAGAAGACATTTTCATCGATTCGATTGTTATTCATCTTATAATATGTACCTATCATGTAGGTACTATTTATTATACTGTGGTACTGGAGAACTGTGGGCCGTGTGGTGACGGCAGTAAGAATACATTTGTCACCACCCAAACTCCTGCGGGTGTCGTAATAGTCGACTAAGGGATTAAAGTGTCACTGACCATTATTTCATAAAAGATTGGTGATGGGCAGCAGCGTCATCATAGTGGATATATTACTGTGATCGCTAATACGCTTGCCCAGCGTGGTGATTATGGGCATTTACCGTCTAATGTGTCTATACGCATAGATAATAGGAGAAGCCTACGTCCAGCAGTGGATTCTATCATAGGCTGATGGTTCCACTGGAGAACTATATTTTTTTCAGATTATTTCTACATTGAGATATTTATATTATATATTGGCAATGGGCAGGCCTCATTGCACGCAGAGCAGATGGCCGATGGAGTCGAAAAGTGCTCGAGTGGAGACCACCGTTTGGCAAACGCAGCGTAGGACGTCCACCCACAAGATGGACTGACGATTCAGCTTAGTCTGGTACTAGTTTGATTTGTCCCAAGATATTCATTTATTTATAACCAAATTGGCTATGTCAAGTTTTCTGAAGGTATGAATGTTATATTTTTCCCTGATAGCCGTCGTCTTAAGGTTCAAGAAAATGCGTTTCTTTTTATGTCCTGTAATTTGTTAACAATCTTTTTTTAAGTGAGTGAGGTAATAATTGTGCAGTTTTATGTATGAACAGAGACTAAGGCTTTCGTCCGTAACAAGTACAATGAAATAGAAAAATTAAATAAATTAATGACACGATTGACATTGACGCTGACAGATTTTTTTTCTATTTCATTATACTGAATGCCGACGAACGTATTAAGCCCTATTCACGCGTAAAACTGCACAAATGTCACCACTCACTTAAAAAAAAAGAGCCGAATTTTCTTGAACCTTAAGACGACGGTTATCAGGGAAAAATATAATATTTATACCTTCGGAAAACTTTATACAGGGTGTTCCACGAGCCACTGAAAACCTTGAACGGGGTGATTTGGTAGGTTAAACTAATAACTTTTACTTTGGAGCTAACCCAGAAATCTCAAAAAAAAAATTGCCTTTTTCATATAAAATGTCGTGGTCAAAATGTATGAAAAAGACAAATTTTTTTTTTTAGATTTCGTGATTGGCCCCATATTAAAAGTTGTTCAGTATAGCCTACTAAATCACCCCGTTCAAGGTTTTCAGTGGCTCGTGGAACACCCTGTATAGCCAATTCAGTCATGTTTACAGACAAATAACTAACTATAGTACATAGGCAGCATGCTTACGGGTAACAAAGACAATTAGCCATAATCATAATAAAGTCCAATTAAAACTACAACCAATAAACGAGAGTACGATCAATTTAAATTGTCGAAGGGACATCGACTCGGCTGCTAATGTCGCTTTGATATTAATTAAAAATAATTATGATTACGACCATATTCAATGACTCTGGTGTTACAGCCATTAACACTATAATGGTGGGAAAAGCGGGTGAATATCGAGTCGATAATCAATGCTGCTGTAAAAAAAATCCAACTGTAGTCCAACTGTAGTACAACTATGTTCCTTAAGTTCAATTCGTAATTGAGCATGAATCTCACTATTCTGTTTTAATTATTTATGAAGATTATCTTGCTTTAGAATTGTGTCACTAATACAACAATTAATTTCACCTAAACGATGAGATTTGTCGGTGATAGATAGATTTGTCAGCATATCGGTGAACCTGCTCGGTGAGTCTTTAGAATATGGGTGAAAAAACGCTATTAAAAAAAAATTAATAATGATTTTACAGTGAAGAAGCTGACATTAATTAATGCTAAAGTAATGCCACCCCTTTAGACGTTCATATGTACCGGTTGCAATCGGCCTGAATAAATGTTTTAATAGAACACAAATAAACAAATTGTAGTCCATTAGTAGATAAAGCTAAGTAAAAGACGATCTGACAAACCAAGTCAATGTATAAAATCAGTGTAAGTCAATGTATCATCAATATCACTTCGCAACATCATGCCCAATGTAGCCAAACGTCTGCTACTATACTCTGTTCAGTTTGGTGTTCAAAAAAAGGTAAACAATCTTGGAGTATCTTTTTATTGAAAAATGCATATAAAAATCCAAACTACTTAATGAATCAAAAACAATTTAAATCACTGTATTTACTTGTTATATTATGTATATTAGCAAAAACTTATTTTCTACTCGTAGTTTTCAATAAAAAGATACTGCAAGATTGTTTACCTTTTTTTAAACACCAAACCAAACAGAGTGCAAGTTTAACCCATAAGATCATCGATATCGATATGTCCCCTCTCTGTAGTTCTAATTAAGGCATCGACTGACCGAATGTGCTTAATCAGGCGTGTGCTACCCGTGTTAGAAAAAAGACGGAATCCAGTACAAAATGACTGGCACTTAGGACCTTCTGCTGTGGGGCAGTGGCGACACTTGTTTGCTTTGTAGTTGCGCGCGCGTCGACTGTTGTTTTCTATATTTAAACGATACAATAGCCGTTTCCTGTTAATTGTATGACACTTGAATTGTAAGTGAATCTTGAACTGGAAAATTGTTTTTTATTTTTATTTTGGTTAAAATAGTATAAATAAATACCTTTCGTCAGGTAGAGTAAAAAAAAATTAAACATACATGGCTGACTTGTGACGTCGTTGATACTAATCGTGAAACACGTTCGCAGATATATTTTAACGTTAATACTAATAAATAATAATTATGTTAGCCTCCGTAGCCTAGTTGGTAGTGACCCTGCCAACGAAGCTGGAGGTTCTGGGTTCGAATCCCGGCGAGGGCATTATTTGTGTATTTATTTATCACAAATATTTGTTCTTTGGTCTTGGCTGTCTATGTATTTAAGTATCTATATGTATCTATCTATTATATCGTCGATTGTAATATGAATTAATGTAACCACCAAAATGACGAAATTGAGTTAAGTATACCGTTCGACTGCAAATTTCCTGCTCTTTCGAACGGTGTATTTAAAATATTGATATTCGGAAAAAAATGACGATTACGTTAACAAAAACTTTGCCATTTTATTAGGTTTCTACGTTTTTTATTAACGTATGTTAAGGTTTCATAAAATTATAGGCAATATTTTAACGTAAGTACGAATTTGTAAGTACAAAATATGTCCTTCCTAATGTACTCACCATATTTTTATAAATGTTAATGCTGTAAGCGCCATTTGTAATGTATGGCTTATAAGCAATTTGGTTTCAATTTGTGAGTTACACTAAGTTATGAAATCCACTTTTGATGATTTTCATTAAATTATTAACGTAACTCCAAAATTTTTTAAAAATATTTAACGTAAGCACCAGCCATTTCCTGAACTACAACTGTGGTCAAAATTAGTAACTGTGTGTCAAATAGACCTCTCAAAAATAAAACAAACAAGATAAACATAATTTCAATAGGATAATTAACTAAAAAGATACAACATACTTTATAAATGTGAAATTCGTTTTTGGGCTCTCCTGAAAAATCGTCATTTGGTGGTTACATTAATTCATATTACAACTGACGATATATACCTATCGTCGCCTGGTACCCACATCACAAGTCTTAATTGAGCTTACTGCGGGACTAGGTCGATTTATGTAGGATGTCCTAATATTTTTATATTTTATTTAAAAGGTATATACTGTAATAGTATAATATGTTGATTCAAAATTTGACAATTATAACCCATATTTTAACCTGACTGCGACAACGGGTGTAATGTCATGCCCGAAACGGTCAGGATAATATTAAACGTATATTACGTATAAGTTTACGCTATTAAGTCCCGTTCGTCCTTAAAGTGTCTAATAGTGTCTTAATTGTGTCACGTTACTTAACTTACTCATCCGCTCGTCCAACTAACGATATGAAATCGAGACTTTAGACTTTCCCCAATAATTTTAGCCACCATTTTTCATTTAAGTAATTGTTTCAATTGTCCTCTGTTACAAGAAAACCTGAATAATCTCCAATAGCACCCAATAGGAATAAATAAATGATAGGTAAGTAAATGAACTATTAGGTCATCATCTACGAACAAATAAAACATGGAAGCCGCACGCCATATTAAATTGCCTTTCAAAAACGGTACTGAATTTTATTTGACAACTGTCACCCCCTCTTCAATGCAACACGGTCATGAATATCAATATCAACCTATAAAAACTTAAACCGCCATTTAAAAATAGTTGTGATTGGTCCATCAAAGTTTTGATTGGCTATATTCTTTAAACATTTGTCAAAGATGTTGCGCCGAAATATGCGCGGTGTTAAGAAAAGCGCTATGTCCTGCCCATCTTGGCACAATTGAACAATTGTTTTTGGGGGCATTTTTGAGCTGGCGTTAGACGTCCATGTTATATATGGTCGCAGGTCATCATACATAATTGTTACTAAGGGATTGAAGTGTCACTTAGCTTTTCTAATAAAAGTGTGTTAATATTTTTTATTACTATTAAGAATCGCGAGAAAGTGTCTCAAGTTTATTTTTTCTGTTCCGTTAACAAATATCTGCCAAAATAGAACAGAACTAAATTCATCGTCCACAAAGAGGGCCTAACATACCACTAGAAAAGAACCTAAAGTATTTTTTTAATACATACTTGTAATTAAAAGAATATAAAAAACTAGGGGTCCCGCTCTAAATCTGCTACGGACCCCGTGCCTCTATAATCCAGATCTACATACGGAAAATGTGAAGCAGTTTTGTTTTATACTAGGTACATAGTGAAGTAGTTAATAAGCCTTATAAAACTAACAGCCGGAATAAAAGCTTTTAAAACACTCGGATTCCATAACTCCTTGTTACGTTAGCGTTTCGTTCCACTAATTCAGGACAAACAGCGTGACGACCATACACCTCCGCATCGATAGCCGCTATCGAAAAATCAGGAAACCAAACGCATTGATTTATATGAGAAACCTCAACAATGCAACGATATAAAACACACTTTAAACGTAGAGGATACGGTTAGTTCTTCTGCGGAAGATTCGAGAACGCTTCGTAGTTTTAAAGGCTTTGGAAGTTGAGGTTTGTGAAGGAAAATATAAGGTTGGGTTTGGGATGAAAGTTTGAAGAATAACATACCACCAAAGACGAAACATGCCAGTTGCGAGTGATTTATTTCCGATACGGCGTATTAAACGTTTTTGTTTTTTGTTCGGAATTTAAAAATCTGTTATTTATGGGGTTAAAATCGAGAGGAGCGATTAAAATATGTCTGATACTAGTAGATTTATAGTGTCTTTACTTCCTCCATTTGGGGCCGTTTTTGTGACGTATGTTCGATTGGATTGTATTAAAGAGATAGTGTATGTACAACAAAAGTTATGCATTATTTTTGTTGTCTTTTTAGAAGACTTAAAAATGTGTTTGCAATTTCATTCGGTTGTCTTTACCGGTTCACGGATATATCTATTGTTGTGGGTAATCAGGATTTCTTTTCGCCGAAAACCACTTGGCAACCAACTTTTCGCAGATGATGATCGGTGTGGCTCGGCCATAAATGTTCGCTATTTTATCAAATCAAAATGTAGCTCCTGGAATGTTGCTGGTCTGTGGCTGTGGTTCTATCTAGGTTTTCTCTAAGGACTCTAGGTTATATGCTATAGTAGCTATTTACCATAGCAGGCCATATGCTTGGTATAAAAACTTCAATATATAAAATAATGTTAAAATATCTATCAATAATTTCCTGTCACAACACATACATTAACATACAGAAAATAAAAGTAATACCAGTTATTCATGCTCGATAGCGGACACTTCCTACAATCTGCATAACGTATTTGTCCTAGTGGAAGATTAATGCCGATACACGGACAGACAGACGAACGTGCGACACGATCCGCCGATACGGGCAATAATTTTAACATTTCTGCACTCCTACGTAGGAATGGGGACTTATTCTGGAGATGTTTAGCCATTATTCCTTCGTGCGGTGTAGAAAAATGACTTATACTCTGGCCAAATAAGGTTTCTGTAGAAAAACGCGGCAAATCAAAGGTAACGAACAATAGGTACATTTGTCATCAGTATCACCATCACACCTCTCATACGTACTATGGGTATCGCAAGAGTCGACTAAGGGGTTAAAGTGTAGCCGACCGCTCTTTTTTTGGAGATTGATGATGGGCAGGTCATCGTCCATTACTGGACTTAGGTCTCCCCCAGAGTATCTCTAAAGAATCAATCGTGCTCAACCCGCATCATAGGATGCTATTCGATTCCCAGCTATTTCCATATCATCGATTCATTATTGCCCGATCTTCTTCTTCTTCTTCTTCCTGATTGTGTACCCCATATCATTTGGGGTCAGCCTTCTTCACACGTTTACGCCACAATGTACGATTTTGTGTTGTCTCCGTGTCTATCTCCACCATTTACAGGTTCTTTAATGGTCTGACTCTAAGTGACGGGAGGTCGACTAGGGCCTCTCTTTCCCTCTGGGATGGCCTTTACGCTTTTTGTCATGAGGTTTTCATTTCGCATGACATGGCTATACCATCTAAGCCCGTTTTCGCGGAGATTATCTTCGATTATCTTCGAAATTATTATTGCCCGGTATGCATTACAAACTTCGTATGAAAATATCAATAAAAGGTACAACTTCCTTGCTTGAAGCCTAATTGAATTTATCCTTTTAAAGTCGAACAACGAATCTGAAAGACCTCGCCTTCCAAACATGGTAGAATCCACCGATCACGCATATCGTGGTGAGGGATTGGTCGAGCCCTGGCCGTTCATCAACCAGTCGATAAAGAGCTAAACGCTGTCCGATGGCGAGGCGCGAACTCACGCGCATAAATTTGTACGTTTCTGATATATTAAGCGACACGTGAGTTATGGGGTTGAGCTTCAATGTTTTTGTATGATTTTGCCGGGATTTGATTCTGGAGAATCGTACCTATTTATGGGCACAAGCTTTCATTCAAATTGGATGCAAATACTTGATAATTATTTTTGCAACGGCGAAAAAGTCTCAATTATTATAGTGGTTATAGTCTGTGATATAATCTAAACAAAAATAATGCTTATCTTTTTATATCACGATTTAATTAATTTACAAAGTAAAGTTACAATATCTACACTAAACAAAATTAAGCATTTAATGCTTAATTTGTAAAAAGTTCGTGCTAGACTTTCAAGGAATTCTAACTTCTAACAAATCAATTATATGACGATATACTTCAATCGAAAAATTGTCATGATCATTTTAATTAATTCTTTAATTTAATTACATAAATGGTTTTGTACAGTTATCACCCTCAAGTCAAATATGTTTAAAGAGCATTGACCAGTTAGTAAGAATTACGTCAAATTAGTTTCAAGTAAAAAGGTGGGAATAACAAATCGGAGAAATAACTGCGGTGGATTTTTTCTCGCCCGGATTTTATCACGGAAAATACCGATTCGCCCCGATTTTTAGGCATTTCATCGAGATAAACTTTTAATTTAAGGTATCAGGTCGCGGCACTGTCAAAATGTTGAATTATTTGGATATTTAGGTACTCAAAAAAGAAATGGCAATGGACACCGGGCCAACATCCATGTATTCAACCAACCAAAATGACAGAGTAGATTTGTGTTTATTTCTTTAGATGTAGTCTCATATAATTATATCAGAAATACTGATTATCCCACCCCGTGCCGTAAGCAAAAGTATTCAAGAACAAAGCCACCCAATTTTGCATTTGGAAGTATATTATATTATACGTCCCTTGGAAGAGATCAGGGGGGCATTTTTTTCAAAATTGTAATTAACCGTCATCATTATCCGCCTATTTCAGTTTACTGCTAGACTTAAGCCTCTCCTGTTACCTATGCGTCGACATTTATCGCGACGACATTACAGCCGCACAAATCATGTACTTAACCTGCTGATCATCCCAGCCAACAATCATCATCATACGTCGCAGCGAACCTACGGTAGCTGTCCGTACGCATGATTCTCGATCAGATACGATTCCCCGAATAACTTCACACCCGTTTTCGGAGGAAATTAATGCGCATGTCTTCGTGATAAGTGAAGGTTTGGCGGAATTCAAGGTATTGGAAGTAGCTTTTATGTTGCGCGTGCGACATTGGATATTCAATGTAATGATCATTCATTTGCATCTGGGATCTTTGTGGTAGTCGCAAATAACTTGGGCTAAATACGACCTTCAAGAAAAGAGCGTACTCCTTAAAAGCCGGCAACGCATTTGGGACGCCTCTGGTGTTGCGGGTGTCCATGGGCGACGTTTATTGCTTTCCATCAGGCGATTCGTCTGTTCGTTTGCCACGTACAGGGTGTTACAAAAATGGTGATACAAGATATTAAAACATGAATCTATTAATGATTTTGAACAACTTTTACTATGGGACCAAATATGAAAACTCGAAAAAAAAATCACGCGCTCATACATTTTGGTCAACCTATCTTAGCCCATTTCTATGGAAGTGTCATTTTTTTCTTGAGTTTTCACATTTGGTCCCATAGTAAAAGTTGCTCAAAATAATTCATAGATTCATGTTTTATTATCTTGTATTACCATTTTTGTAACATCCTGTATAGCATAAAAAATCGATAGAATATGAAGAATTAAATGATTATTTCAGATCCAATTAATGTATCATGTAGTAGTAGTAGTAGTAAATCACTTTATTACACTTTAGCATGTTCTAACAAATACATTTAATTTAATTTCATTTAATTAACTTAACCTTAACCTGTTCATTCACGCCCTCAGCCTCTCTCAGTCCACTGCTGGACGTAGACCTCTCCTATTGACTAATATGCGTATCGACGCATTAGGATGCCTTTAATCGCCACGCTGCGCAAGTGCGTTGACGATCGCAGTAGTGTGTCCGTTATGATAATGCTACTGCCCATGATCAATTTTCTTTAAAGGAATCCTAACCAAAAAAATTGGATCTCAGAAGTATCCTACGCAAAAGTTGTCTGGATGCGATAAAAACAGAACATTGGGCCTTACGAGCCTTTAATAGTTACGCTTCTAAGCCAAAGCGGTTTAGCCAGTGGTTTTAATAAAAGCAAATATCAATGAACCTGATCAGCGTTGATAAATACCAACATTTTATATAAATTATCGCCGCCAGAGCAATTAACAATGGCGATACTAGCCCGCCCTTCGGGTTTGCTCGCTTGTACTCATTTATTAGGAACGGTTCGCGTGCCTTAGGTACTTCTACTGTCCTTTTGTTTTGAACCTTATTTCAGTTTAGTTACGACTGATATTTTTTTATTTTTGTTTATTAAGGATTATGTTTAATTAATATTAAGTGTAATTTTATGAACATCTTACTTAGATTTGAATGAAAGTTGAAGCTGCAGAAAAAAATATTTATTTGTAAAGTGCAAACATCTTACCTCTTCTTTTTATCTTCTTTTCTTTTCTCTTTATCTTTTGTCTCGTCACGCGACAGCATGAGCGTTCGTTGCAACCGAGTTTCTATATGTATCGCGCATCCGTGGTAAGATGTTTGCACTTGTGAGCTGTAAAGGAGACTTTTTTGTCGACTTCAGCTAGAATAAATTTGTTTTTATGAAAGAAGGGCTTTTTGCAAAAAAAAGTCCTACTACTGAAACTTATCGATAAATTGTGTACCTGTTTACCTAATGGTACGTAGCCATACACGAAGCGATTTACTTGCACAAAATACAAGTTAGAATTTTGAGCAAGTATCTTCTTCATCAAGTATCATCTTGTAGAATAGTCAGTGACTCTTCAATCCCTTAGTCGACTCTTACGACACCCACAGGAGGAGTTGGGGTGGTGACAGATGTATTCATACTGCCGTCACCACACGGCATTATAAAGTAGAGCCACATAACAAAAGTTCCAAATCAAATAAATAAATTATAATTTATTCAATTGTGTTAGATCAACAGTTCATCTGTAATAAGTTCTTACGTAAAATAAAGGGACGGAACTATAAGCTGGAATGAGAGAGTTCACATCTCATTTCTTAGAGCGCTCGTACACCTGTAAGTTCTTACGTAAGTTATAGGGACGGAGCTATACTAAGGAATGAGAGGTGAATATCACTATCTCATTCCTTAGTATAGCCCCGTCCCTATAACTTACGTAAGAACTTACAGGTGTACGGCTGGCCTTAGTGTAGCGCCGTTTTTACTACTTACGTAAAAACTTACAGTAGTAATTTTGGCCCTAGGCCAGCCATACACCTGTAAGTTCTTACGTAAGTTAGGCTATACTAAGGAATGAGAGGTGAATATCACTATCTCATTCCTTAGTATAGCTCCGTCCCTATAACTTACGTAAGAGAAATTAAAGTCCATTCATCCTTAGTTGTCTTATCTAGTAAACAACCTTCTAACCTAAAAGTACACGTTGTCTGTTGTAAAGTGTCATATTTGCTTATACCAAAATACCAGAGTCCGTATTTGTGCAGTCCGTCCGTAGTGATTAGTAAATTGCTTAGTTTTGAATCAAGGAAACAGCAGTTTACAACAGAAAACGTGTACTTTTAGGTTAGAAAGTTGTTTACTAGATAAGACAACTAAGGATGAATGGACCGTATAGGTGTACGGCCGGCCTTACGCATGTTTTTAACATAAAATATTTTTTATTCAACCTAAACCGGCACGACTGATATCGGTCAGATGACAGCGAAATCGTTAATTCTATTAAGCAAAGTCAATAATCGAATATAAAACTCATAAATCCCGAACACATCCCACACGCGTGTATTAAGCAATAAAACTTGTAACGATAATCGAGCGGTTGTCGAGTCGTCGCGGAATCGATTCAATCGATCGTATTTACATAATCGTCGCTGGAATGCACCTGCCCGTGTGGCAGAGAGTAGGGATTCTTGAACAGAAGAGACAGCGGCTCTGTCGCGAACTGGGCATTTTCGCGAGAAGAGAACCAAAAAAAATTTTTTTTAAGGTAGGTAAATTTCATGTTTTTCCTACTCAGAATAACGAGTTCTTTCAATCTAGGAGAAAAAAAGTACAAGAAAAAAATGGTCCCAGATTTTTTATACATTTTACATGCTCTCCACTTTGTAACCGCTTTGTGTTTGAAAAACGGTTACGTAATAGAAACAAAATTTGGGACACTTTTTTTCTTCTAGTAGGATCGAAAGAGCTCGTGATTCTGAGCAGGAAAAACATAAAATTTACCTGTTTCAGAAACATAAGTTTTTGTATCTCTTCTCGCGAAAATGCCCAACTACGAAATCCGCAAATTGCGGGGATTTTTCTCTGTCACTCTAATGACGCCTTCGTTGGAATGACAGAGACAAATCCCCGTTTGCGAACTTCGGTGTTCGCGGTAGCAGGCCTGTTCTTGCGGTGTTCCAGCAATGGCCCTTATAAAATCCCGTTGATGCTACAGGTATGTACAAGAAATAATTATTTAATCATAAGTCCAAAAGAAAGGTTATATAGTCTGACTACCAGGCAATACTTAATAGAAGGAACAAAAAACTAAAAGCATATTTTTTTGATTTAATAACAGTAGTGTTGTAAGGGACCGGTCATTTTGGCAATATTTCGGGAGGCCTATGTTCAGTAGTGGACGTCTTTCCGCTTTGATGAAGAAAGAGGTCCTTGGAGGTTAGTTGTGTGGTGACGGCAGTAAGAATACATTTGTCATAAGCTCCAACTCTTCCCGTGGGTGTCGTCAGAATCTACGGGAAGAAGACTAATGGATTGAAGCACTGACCATTCTTTGGTAGAATATTGATGATGGGCGGCAGCGTCATCATAGTGGACACATCACGCTGCGATCGCTTGCCCTGCGTGGCAATTATGGGCATATACCTCCTAATGCGTCTATACGCATAGTTAATAGGAGAAGCCTACGCCCAGAAGTGGAATGAGAGAGGCTGATAAATAGAAGATTGATGATGGGCGGCAGCGTCATCATAGTGGACACATCACTGCGATCGCTTACCCTGCATGGCAATTATGGGCATATACCTCCTAATGCGTCTATACGCATAGTTAATAGGAGAAGCCTATGCCCAGAAGTGGAATGAGAGAGGCTGATGAATAGAAGATTGATGATGGGCGGCAGCGTCATCATAGTGGAGTGGACACATCACTGCAATCGCTTGCCCTGCGTGGCGCTTATGGGCATATACCTCCTAATGCGTCTATACGCATAGTTAATAGGAGAAGGCTACGTTCAGCAGTAGAATGAGATAGGCTGATGATTAAGAATGAGGTGATATGATTACTTATTTTATCTTCAATTGATTAGAACCCTAGCCAAACTAAAATGAGTTGTCGCGTCTGCGTTTCCAATCACAAGCCCTTATCTGCGATCGGCCATTAAACGAATCCGAATAAATCTAACTGGTGCTTACGATCCATCACATTGACAGGTCGCCGCTAATTTACTGCCAGGCCCTTAATTACTTTTGGAACAGGTCTTTGATCGGACATATTTGAGGGTTATTGGTTGTAATGTATTGGTTAAACAAATATTAGGAGACAATCTTACACAAATCGAACTAGTCGCAAGTCGGTAGGTACTAAGCCACGATACAAGTTGTCAATCAGAAAAGAGAAACATTTTAACAGCATTATATTCCTGACGATAAAAAAGCAAGAAATGTTATGAATTATGGTCAAATCTGCAAAAAAATACCTATATTTTATGGCTCACTACATAATTAAATTACATTTTCTTTTAAAATGGATGGTCTCATTTTTAATCCGATCACGCAGAGAGACTCCTAGCATAGCCCTCTTCATTGCCCTGTGGGTGACTTTGAGCCTTCTTATGAGGCCCATTGTAAGCGGCCACGTTTCAGTACCGATTACCGTATGTCATCACTGGCAACACACACTGATTAAAGACTTCCGTCTTCAAGCACTGCGGAATATTGGACGAAAATATGTGTCTGTATTTATTTATTACAAATATTTGTTACTTGGTCATGGCTATCTATGTATTTAAGTATCTAGGTAGGTACCTATGTATCTATCTATTATATAATTATATATCGTCATTTGGTACCCACATCACAAGCCTTAATTGAGCTTAACAGGACTAGCTCGATTTGTGTAATATGTCCTAAGATATTTATTTACAACCAATTTCATTCCTAAACTCATCAACTCGACTATTTTTATAAACAAATCTTTTCGCATTGACTTACTCGTACTTCTGATACTCGTCTAATATTAAAAGCGACAACATTCAGAATAAGCCCAGATACTAATTTGATTGTCCGTATCCAATGCCTATCAATCCATTTAGTTAACATTGTGATCCATCACTAATTAATCGATGTCACGCTTCAATCGATCGAAGATCAATGGCGGGCAATTGGCAGCGGCACCGAACCGTCGGTCGACGTGACGAATATATCCGTCGAGGTTGAGCGCCCCTGATCGGCTGATTTCGAAGTTGCCCACGCGCAGTCGCAATCAATTTTATTGCTGGTATTCGCTGGTGTACACTGCTGGCCAAGCGTGATCGAGTATACAAACGTATATCTACAGGTCGTCCTATGACCATAGGAAATGAAGGGAAAGTACTTTAAATATTCTAGGAAGGATATTTTGCTGAAAGAAGACTTTATGTTATTTTTAAAGGCAAATCTAATTGCATTCAAAGTTTAAAAAAAAATACTTGCTTCACCCGGAAATTGAACCGACTACAATTTTTTTTCGAATTTTGAACCATACATTTTTGGTTATTCTTTTTGTTTTAGATACTATGTTTCTTAAAAAAATTGTTATGTTTTATCCATTCTTACGAATGGCATTATAAAATTACGTAAAAAATTTTTCGTATACCTATTAAAGCAGGTTCGATGCCTAGAAAAAGCTAGACTTTTCGGATTTTTTAAATGCAGTATTGTTTAATTTTAAAAATAAAATACAGTCTTCTTTCAGCGAAATATCCTATCAACGATATTTAAGGTACTTTCCCTTCATGTATCTTGGGACCACCGGTATATGCGTTTTTCCGCACTAATGCGAGAAGTGGTTCACTTTTTGTGTTGTGGTTGATGTTAATTCATCACCACTCATTTCGAACTGATTTTTTTTCGCACTTGTATCGTATGTACTATATCAATTGTACCAATTATGCTTTTTTGAAAAAAGTACTATTTATTATGCATATTCCCGACTCGCACATATTAGCATTGTCCCGACTCGTACGGGCTAGGTAACCTCCAAAAGTGCTCGTAAATGAGTGATGATATGAATTGATAGAGGAAACAATGTCTGGTGTCACATTCAGTGAGTCATGGGACGAATCTATAACAGCGGGTTCACTCAGGTTTTGCATACCTAGTTCAAATTATTGAGTATTCAACACAACTGTATGCAAAACCAGAGGTAAGAACTTAGTAATCAAACCTATATGTTTTAACCCTTTACAGGGCACCGGTCTCAAAAACGACCACCGTATGGCACTTCTATCTTTTTGTATTTTTTTTCTTATACAGAATTTTTCGTACTATCTAATGCCGTTGAGGCCAGAAATTTTTGGCCTTGAGGCCAGAAAGAAAGAACCCAGGATTTTTTTAGTCTTGCCCGTTAAAGGGTTAAAGTTTACGGCAACACCATCTTGGTTGTATCACCAATTTAAAACCTTAAACCTTGAACTATCGTATATTTTTAATTAAAATAATGCTATTTAACAGTATTAACGTAAAAAATTACCATAATTTGATAAAAGATTGATGATGGGCAGCAGCTTCATCATAGTGGACACATTACTGCGATCGCCAACCCGCTTGCCAAGCGTAGCGATTATGGACATTTACCTCCTAAAGGTGCGTTTAAACCAAAAGAGCATTCGCTGTTCTAGCGCCCGTTCTACGAAATCAACCAATCACGTTTTGTGTACGGATCAAATTTCGTAGAGTGGGAGGTTAGAACAGCGAATGCTCTTTTAGTTTAACCGCACCTTTATGCGTCTATATGAATAGTTAATGGGAAAGACCTACGTCCAGCAGTGGACTATCATAGGCTGATGACGATGATGATGATAATGAATCAAGTAAACCATCTTACGCGTATATTCTGTGCAGCGAGCAGACACAATAATTTAGACTAATCCAGTCTAATTCGATGTCGGTAGCGGATTACCGAATACCCAGCCGTCCTACATTGGCCCGTGAATCAGCATCTCGGCTTAGTGTTCAACTCGACAAGTTTGGTCGTCACGGCACATCATCAGCTTGTTACAGTCCACAGGTGGACATCGGTCTTTCTTTACTGTATACCAATCGCCAGTAAAACTTGAGAAACCTTTAAACAAGCCTAAAGACTTACCTTATTCCATAATCACGCACTTTTAAGGTGAATTTAGACGAAACGAGCGAATGCTCACTCTACATCATCAGCCTATGATAGTCCACTGCTGGACGTAGGCCTCTCCTATTAAGCGTATAAACACATTAGGAGGTAAATGCCCATAATCGCCACGCTGGGCAAGCGGATTGGCGATCGCAGTAATGCGTCCACTACGATGACGCTGCTGCCCTTCATCAATCTTTTATCAAATAATGGTCAGTGACACTTAAATCCCTTAGTCGACTCTTACGACACCCGCAGGAGGAGTTGGGGTGGTGACAAATGTATTATTACTGCCGTCAATGCTCACTCTGTCCCCCTCGAAATCAACGGATTTCGACGAATAACGTTTTGTGTAACGGGTGCATTCCATAACATTAGTCGGGTACGTGACGCCGTTCTTCGCGTACATCTAAGAAAGTTACGAATACAATTTTTGGTGTATCTTAATTTTATAACTGGGTGTTTGTATTTATAGAGAATTCTCGCACTTAGCTTATATTTCTAAGGTAGCTTTCATTAGCCGTCACGTTCTCGACAAGGTATTCTTTTTCGTGGAAAATGCACCAACGAACAAATTTCGTAGAGTGGGGGATATAATGAGCATTCGCTTGTTTGGTTAAAATCCACCTTTAGAATACAATCTTGGTTGTATTTCGAACATAAAATCTTGAACCTTGAGTTCAGTGTTCACATATATTTTTAGTAAAAATTATTGATACTTGTTAACATATTTCACGTTATGCGTCAAAGACCATGGAAAGTCAACCTTTGTTTACATTTTTATTAGATTCTACTGACAATTGGTAGACGTAATGGACGCATTGGGAGGTAATACCTGGGGCCTATTTCTCGAAAGCTTGTAACTTGTAATACAAGCGGAAGTTCCTTATCTTATTAATGATGTTAAAAAGAGACTTCCACTTGTATTACAAGCTTGTCAACATCATCATCTCAGCCATAAGAGGTCCACTGCTGAACATAGGCCTCCCCTCTGGACCTCCACATGTACCGGTTAGATGCGACCTGCATCCAGCGTGTCCCGGCGACCTTCATAAAGTCGTCTGTCCATCTTGTGGGTGGACGTCCTACGCTGCGTTTGCCTAGCCGGATTAGCAAGCTGACGTGGCAATGGGCAGGCCACATTGCACGCAGAGCAGATCGTCGATGGGGTCGAGAAGTGCGAGTACTTTCATCATAGTAGACACATTACTGCGATCGCCAATCCGCTTGCCCAGCGTGGCGATTATGGGCATCTAACAGGAGAGGCCTAGGTCCAGCAGTGGACTAATATAGGCTGATGATGTGATGTACCTAAGTTATAACTACTGTAATGCATGTTATTTTAAAAATATGTATTAAGTATACTGTTTGATAAAGTAAGTCTCGCTAATTTCTACTGGTTCTTCTCAGGTCAGTAGTGTAGGGTTAGAGCTGGTAGTAGTTTTTTTCCTTGCTATTGTGTCAGACGATTCAAATATGCTTATATTAATAGGCTTACTCGAATAAAGAATATTTTAATTTGATTATATTGAATAAGACAACTAAGAACTAGTTTTCAGAGTACTTTCAGTAACATTTATTGCTTTGGATAAAAAAAACATACGGTATATCTGAAAACATACAGGGTGTTCTTTTCTGTTTGCTATAAAGGAAAGCGTATTTAGTTCCAGTAGAACTAATTGCTCTAAGAAACTTGTATCTTATCTCTTACTGTTATTGAGTTATTAAAAAAAAAAATGTATTACTGAACAAGTGTACTGCAACCTTTATTAGATCTTAGTGTTTCTTATTTTTACATGTGCCGTCAGTCAATTGAGATTATTTTTTATGTTATTTTTAAGGTGTTCTCACAACTGCCATTTCATTTATAACGTACGAAAACGAAAAATTTTTTTTTTCG
>JALPQI010018023.1:0-22832 GCA_025490895.1 Thaumatotibia leucotreta
TTATTCTCAAACTCATGACTTTCCCATGAAATGAACAAAGTTGTAGTAATTTTCTTTAGTAGTGACTTTGCGACCCTGTTTTAGAGCTCAATCTTCAGTTTGGCGATCGTTTACTAGTCGTAATGCATTACTAAATCAATAAACTTCCAAATACAGTAGAAATTCGATATTTTATATTCAGTACCTATGGATCTGACAGCTGTTTTGACCTCACGCGTCCGTTTGGTGGCAGAAATAATATAGAAAACTCTCATTACGTAATTCATGTACAGACATCAAAATGTCAAACCGACTGGACTGGTCCCTCCCTTGCGTGCCGTCCCACACGTGGGCTCGCGGCCGCGACACCACCAAACTGCAGATCCTGTGCACGGGGCCACAGGAGGCCCCCGGCTGGCTGATACGGGCGAAGAGGGACGCCTACCTACTCGTGTCCGAGGAGGAGAGGCCGCCGGATAACCCGGTTTATTGGGCGCTGAAGCCGAGAGTCCGACTCACAGTGCAGGTATGTAATATTAGTTATACTGTTGCTCGCGAGCATAGCGAGACATTCTAATCATGATTTCCTGAAGTACTGGGTGATTTTTTAACCACCGGCTAAAATGTAGGACCCACTCCGATTTAAAAAAAAACCGGCCAAGAGCATGTCGGGCCATGCTTAGTATAGGGTTCCATAGTAATTCAAAAATGGCTGGGCCGATTATGTTCAAAATAGTTTTATTTTAAGGTATTCTATAAGCCCATTATTCATGATTTTTTAAATATTTTTTGGACCTACGGATCTATAGTTAGGGGCTCTATTTTTTTTCTTCCGGAGCGATTATCTTCGAAAATATTGTCTTTAGAAAAAAAAAATTTTAAACCCTTATTCTTTTTAAGAGACCTATTCAATGATACCCCACACTATAGGATTACAGCAAATAAAAAGAAACACATCCCCACTTCACCAGTTGGGGAGGTACCCGAAAAAAAGCTTTTCTAGTTTTTATTATACCACTTTGTTGGCATGATTAATATGTATACCTGTACCAAATTGCAGATTTCTAGTATTAACGGCCACTGAGCTATGCTGCGGACAGACGGACATGGCGAAACTGGGTTCCGTTTTTGCCGTTTTGGCCACGGAACCCTAAAAAACTGTTGTTCCATAGATTTCCGCCTACTAATATCTCAGGGGTTATGGAACATATGTTTCTCGAATCGGATGTCCGTCTCGTATTACAGTTCATCAATATGACCTCTGAATTGACCCCCTAGAGTTTGTTTGATGGAAAAATCATCCTGTATTAAAAAGCAGAAATGAATGTGTAAAAAATTCACTCTTATTTTCATATTTTGAATGCTTTTCAATATTGCCAGTACTAAAACATAACAGAAATTTATTAAATGATTGTTTCTGTTTTTTTTCGGTTTTTCTGAGTGTTTTATATTTTTTAATTATTAACCAAAGGGTATAGTACTGCAGTAATGTATGTACAGTCGCCATTAGTATATCATAGCGTCAAATATATGTTAGCTCTATCCGTTTTTGACTGATGACCTGAGATTAGGATGAACTGATTACATTTCTTTTTTTTTTCATTACAAGTTTGAGAAAAGCATAGGAGCATTCCATGAAAACATCTACTTTTTGTCGCTTACGTGTCGTTACGGTAGCCACCCTAATAAAATATGCTAGCTGGTAGGAAACACTGTCAATCTTAAAGCCTTGATATGTTATTATACTTATTATTATACTGTAACTCGGTCGATAAGACCGCCTTTTGTTTACCTCTTTCAAACATGTACTTTTATTATATGTTTTGTAATTGTCTTTGAGGTGCAATAAAGAGTATTGTATGTATAGTATTGTATTGTATTATAACTCGGCTTACTAATTTAATTTTTCAAAAGTGTCGCTTACCACACGTTTTCATGGAATGCTCCTATACAAGCTTCAGCTGGGGAAAGGCTTGCCTCATATCCTGCAAGACCTTACTTCAAGGCTTTTGCAGTAATAATTAACTATTAACTAAGGAATACTTTTACCTGAAGATTGAATAATCAGCCCTTAATCATTTACACAGGAAAACGACGAACCACCCACAAAGCGAGCAAAGACCCCCTCCAACCCCAGCGCCCCCCCGACCCCCCGACCGACCCCCCGACCGACCCCTCAACCGACCCCTCGGCGGGCTACCTCAAGGTGCGGTCGTTCGCTCGCATCGCCGAGCACAAGTTGCCGGCTCGCGCGCTCGTCGGTCGCGCGGTTTATCATAAGCTTAGTGAAGAACCGCTCGTCTATGCCAAGGTGGGATATAAGGGTCAACATTTTTATTTTATTTTATTTATTTATTAACCAACTTACATTTACAGCACATTGCCAAACATGGAAGTTATAGGCATACCTGGGATAACTCGGGGCATTTATACGAAAGTGATGTAGCAAAATATTTTATCGACTAAAAATATATCGATGTTACTGTGAATGACAACATCAAAATGTTATTCGGCATAAATAAATATTAGGTACTGACTCTTCCATTAAAATAAAAAATAACTTTAAACGAGTAGTTAAGCGTTTATTTTAAAATCGTTTTCAATATATACAATTAATATTAAAATATCAATATTTAAATTGTCATTTTGATTAAAATGACATCTGCATACTAGTTTTTACTATCTGAAGAGGCCGATATCAAATCCCTATAACTTGCCCCCAGTTATCCCAGGTATGGTTATAGGTTATAAGTAGAGGTCGGAACTATGGGTGCAAAACTTTAACAAAACTTGTCAAGTGAACTTGACATAGCACACACATCCATTAAATATACATATGTATCTACACACCCACACATTGTAAGTTTAAGATTCCGTGATAGGGAATAAAATTGGATACAGATTTTTCAATAATATTCGTATTTTTCTTGGCTAAGGTGTGCCCATGTGTCAATTTTAAAGTTTTGTTAAAGTTTTGCACCCATAGTTCCGACCCCTATACTTCGTTTTTTTTAGCATTAGAAAGACCTTTGCAGAACGATATATAAGGTTTTTTTTACAGGCAAATTCTGCGGATCGAACAGTGAATACGAGTTATTAAATATCACGTATTTATTATCATGCTATATTAATACATACATTACTCAGTGTTGTGAACAGATAAGAAACATAATGTTAGTTAATTTATATTCTAAGATGAAAAGATAAGAATTTTAATAAATTGCGCTTGCAATTTTTCATAGAAAGGTTGTACATTAAAAAACCTAAAGAGGCAGAGTTCTCACACAATTTTAAAATGTCACTGTCTGTCATTCGACTTCATATTGTTGTCGGTTGAGTCGGTTGTGTTTTATATTGCTGTTAGCTTACTTAAAGATTGTTGTTATCGTTTTTGTTCAATTTCGTTATTAATTGTTGATCTATTTAGATATTTCGTTTGTTGGTGCACATTTAAAATGGATGTAAGCAAAATCCTGTGACTACCAGTGAAAAGCGCATGGTGGTGAATATTTACAAATTAAGAAATGTGCCATAGAAAGGAATATCCCACTAAATCGGACCGTGTGAAAAAGACTGCTGAGACTGCTGGCATATCGTTGGCTACGGTATACAACATTTTAAAAGAAAATATATTTTTAAATGAAATTAGATAATATAAGTAATAGATAACACTATGGAAAAGATTATTATAAACGTTGGTGGTTCCGAGTCCTCGGACTCTTCCACTGACAGTGAATAAAACTATGTATGTCACCTGAGTTTTATTTTCTAATTTTTTACCAAATTCAAACTACATTAGAGCGTCCCAGATTAAAGCCGCCTATAATGGCGACAAAAATACTAAACAACGTTGCCGATGGGTAGGGTTGTCTTACTATTGTTACGAGTATCTGCTCAGTCTTTATAACACCGTGTCCGCTTTTATACCGATAGTTTTAATCCTTAAATGCATGACTTTTAAAAGTACATATTGGGAATTCATAATGTAAGCTAGATTAAATATGCAAATATTGTTAAAGTTTAGACTGTAAACTTCATTAAATTTAGTAAATGTAAAATCGGTACGATACGAGTTAAAAATTTCTAAAAAAAATACTTAGTTAAAAACCGCCAAACACTAAACGAAAACCTTCAATATTTAACTTTTTTCTAAATTGCCGCCATCTTACTTATAAAACACTTATAACTTTTTTAAATACTGTTTTGCCAACAAATTAATAATAAATGCGAAAACTATGCGTTCAGCTATCGGTAAATATCAAATGATATGTATGCAGGTACATAAGTTCCGAGAAATTCAGTGGTATCGGCCGAAATCGAAGAAGGAAGGTTTACGACCACTGCTTCTTTGTTCACCCGTTTGACAGATAATTCTAATCTTAAATAAAACGAAGTATAGTTATAAGATAGTATTAGAATAACAATATACAGTAATTAATAACATTAGCGTCAAAATTCTTTTTGTTGTCTTGTTTTATACCACTCTGTCACGGTATTACTTGCTGTTTCGACTCAATATATAAAAAAAAATCGGTGCACTTGTATTTCTTTTTCACGCTAGATTTTAATTTATACATCAGAAATTGAAACCATAACATCATCTCATACAAAAATCACCACTGCGTCACGTTTTTTAGGGACACAAAATAAGACAACAAAAAGAATTTTGACCCATAACACTCGAATAAACATAAAATAATATCTTAGGAGGTCTTAGAACCCATATGACAAGCCTTAATTGAGCTTACCGTGGGACTAGGTCGATTTGTGTTAGATGTCCAATAGTAGATTGTGTCACAAGGTATCAAAATGGTATATTACCGGCGTGGGCGTATATTGAATCCTGAATGGAGCGACGGATTTCACAATTGAGTCCCGACCCTAGGGAGGGATTCTAAAGTGGAATCCTGAGCGTAATGAAGGATTCAAGCGTTAACGCCCAAGACGAAATAATTTTGATACCGTGTGACACATACTGCTTTTCACACCACCTATGAGAAAAATAAAAGATATATCACATATTTAATATTTATGCAAATAATGGATTCTGAAGTATATTGATTTAAACTTTCACGATTATCACTCATATTTTAGGATATAATTAAACGTAAGTTTACGCGATTAAGACCCGTTTGTCTTTAAATATGGGATTCTGAAGTAATTTTAATCAATTATGAACGTACTTTTTGTTTTCATATTTCATTGCATTTTTTTAGGCTGGCAATAGAAAGTCCTTGAACAGAAAAGTGCCACTTTGGTCCATCCTAGCAGGGAAGAAAAGACCCGTCGAATAGGTGGTGTGAAAAGAAATTTATTTATTTGAATGATTTATATTTGTTGCAGCTTCTAGTAGCAGTTCGCGATACTCTGGCGTGTCGCGCACTGCTCGGCCGCAACTCGCCGCTGCAACTCTACTGTTTACGTAGCGGGCAGCTCTACCCGCTGACTGCAGAGGTTAATATACTATACAAATTTAATAAATACAACAACGTTTAGGCTGCGTTTCCACCAGAGATGTGCGAGAATGGGTTTCCATACAAATGACACCTATTAATAGCTCGAGCGAGTTGATATCCACCTCCGATTTGTGTAACTGTCTTCTAACCCTCCACGTCATGCTTTGGACAACGTTTAAGTAAATATTCGGAAGTGTCTTTTTATCACCAGTTTTAATTATTTTGGTAAATTACATTTGGGTCAAACAAAATACATCCTTTACAATATCTATTCCCATAGTAGACAATAAAGATCGCCTACTAATCGAGCTTTAGAGATGTTAAAAGACATGCATGTTTTAGTAAATTTAATATGTATGCGATGTCGGTTTTCACTCATTTTAGGCGGTCGCGGCAAAGCTACTAAATGTTGTCAACCCTGCACATTTTATTAAGTCTCAGGCAACAACAACTTTTTAGTAATTTTAAATATTTTGAATGGATGCAGTGATTTCTGAAAACTGGATTCTATAATAAAATAAAATCACTCATGAAATTCTAGAAACAATGAAAAAAATTATTTTTATAACTTGTCCAAAGTGTAATGAATGTTCATGACTTTCATGAGCAAGTTACTTTAAAAAATATAAAACCGATTTATTTGTTATTATTAAAGGCTGTGCAGTTTGTGTCCAATATCATCTAGTTTGTAATTATTAAATCGATAATCCAATGTTTATTGCCATTTTTTTTATGTTTAAAAAAATATTAATTCTCATTACTTTAAGCCATCCCATTACATTCATAGTTAAAAAAAAGTTGAAAGTGTAAATAAGTCCTTTTGAAAAGACACTCCTCAAATGTATTCTTACTGCTGTCACCACACGGCTTAAATGTAATGAGTATATGTGAATAAATAAATTAAAATTGTTGCAGCCGAAGAAAGATGTGTCCCATATAACCCTGTCGGGCGACGAGGAGATATCCGGCGCGTTACTAGCGCTCGCCACACAACTATACAAATCTTGCGACGTAGAACCGGTAAGCTAACTGCCAAGTGCTAATAATTGGACATTCTGTTAATGGAGCATTCCATGAAAACATGTCGTAAGCGACACTGTCTTTTCAATACTTTTGAAAAATTTAATTAGTAAGCTGAGTTACGGCAATAATAACATATCAAGGCTTTAAGATTGACAGTGTTTCCTAACAGCTAGCATATTTTATTAGGGTAGCTACCATAGTGAGTCGTAAGCGACAAAAAGTAGATGTTTTCATGGAATGCTCCTAATAAACTTTAAATTAAAAAAAAATTCAACTGTATATTTCAAGGATAAAATGAAGGGTCCACGGAAAGAAAATGTCTAGTCAATTCAAATTACAGAAGGAAAAATCACCTTACTTTAATAATAAGGTGTGAATTTGCCATGATTTTTTTAAGCGCTGGACATGCTTTTTCCGCGGACCCTTCAAATGATTCCGGTTCGCTATAACCAAATATCTTAATACCACATTCATCATCATTCATCATCAGCCTATGATAGTCCACTGCTGGACGTAGGACTCTCCTATTAACTATGCATATAGACGCATTAGGAGGTAAATACCACATTAATCAAATCAAATCAAATTTGTATTGATAAAATACAATAATTTTACATGTCACATTGTTAACAACATTATTATTACTTACATAAACAGAAAATAATGTCATTATCCATACTAATATTTGAGAAAAAATAATTACATTTTGGTACATTATTATTTATGAGAAACTGTTATGTCATTCCTAAAACTTCGATATCTCAATACAAATTAGTCTCATAATGTCTAAAACTTGAAACGACTTAAACCTACTTCTCAAATTGCCGTATTCCCAAAATGTTTAAAAGCCAAATTAACTTAAACCAAAACATCACTTTCTCAAAATGCCTAACATGCCTATAAACACGAATAAAAGATACGCACTCCCGTGTAAATAAAAGAGACACGGCGATACTCGCCCAGCTATCAGCTATCACCGCCGGGCGAGTATCGCCGTCTCTTTTATTTACACGGATGTGCACATCTTTTGTTTGTGTTTATACACGGTGTTACGCGAGCATTGTGAAAGATTTTAACTATGCATTCTAGACATCAAAATAAACAAAAAATATTATGAAACCTAATGTCAATTCCACCAAAAAAAAATTTTTTTTCTTTTTTTTAGGCCGATTTGAATACTTTTTAACATTTCCAGTACTTTTTATCATAACAACAATTTGTTTAAATTATTTATTTCAATTGTTTTTTTAGGTAGAGGTTATTTCGTCAAGTCTATTCGTATTTTTTGATTGTCAGGCAAAAGGTGTGGTATGTTAGAACACATTGTGTAGCATTGTAATCCAAAAGAAGTTAAATGACGAGTTACGTCGAAAAACTTATTTCGAAAAAAAGGTTGATTATCTCTGAAACCAAGCCGAATCCAGGAAATTTTATATAACATTAAAGACTCTAAATATGGTCCGGAATCCAGCATTAAAATCTTTCGGAATGCTGACGTTACACCGTGTAGTTCATAGCTTAGTAGCTCACGGTAAGACCAGTGCCTAATACCATCTGTATCTCAGGATATCGAAAACCAACAAGAGTATATACAAATACAAGACTCCGACGAACCTATGGAAGACTCTCCCGACGAAGTTGACGAACAAGCTGGCGAACATGTTGGCGAGCAAGGTGTCCAGCAAATTGGTTCGACCGAACAAAACGACGCGCAATCTTCGTTGCTCAATATTATAGCAACCAAGACTATTCAGACGCAAGTATGGATAATATTTTTATTTAATATATTTCACCTGCGACTATACATGGTGGAAATTAAACTCAGGCCCTGGAGGAAAACTACTTTAGATCCTTAAGCTAGCTCATTTTACTTAAACAAAATCTTTTAATGCAGATTTGTTTCTTTTCAAAAATAAAGGAATGTCTCCATTAAGTAAAATGGGCTAGCTTAAGGATTTAAAGTAGTTTTCCTCCAGGGCCTGAGTTTAATTTCCACACTGTATATAACATGGACGTCTAACGCCAGCTCAAAAATGCCCCCAAAACCAATTGTTCAATTGTGCCAAAATGGGCAGGACATAGCGCTTTTCTTAACACCGCGCATATTTCGGCGACATCTTTAAAAAATGTTTATAGAATATAGCCAATCAAAACTTTAATGAACCAATTACAACTATTTTTAAATGGCGGTTTAAGTTTTTATAGGTTGATATTGAAATTCATTACCGTGATGCATTGAAGAGGGGGTGACACTTGTCAACTAAAATTCAGAACCGTTTTTAAAGGCAATTTAGTATGGCGTGCAGCTTCCATGTTTTATTTGTTCGTAGTTTTTCTCCTTTTCTGTTGTTTTACGCCCTGTATTACAAGCAACAAAAATAGTTATGTCACTCGTTACCATGGTTACATTCTTTTGAATCACCTTTAAAATGGCAGTTAAATAGTACTAAAATTAACAAAACTGAAATTTTTGCTGGTGGTAGAACCTCGTGCAGGGTCCGTCCGGATAGCTACCACCGTCTTACTCGTTACCTGCCGCTAAATAGTTACTACTGTACTACTAGTACTGTGTTCCGGTTTGGGGGTAAGATAGCCGGTGTAATTACTGGCATAGGGCGATTGTGCACCACAATGAATTTTACTGTCCGGCAGACCGAGTTTTCATGGTCCGATATGGCATGAAAAAAACGCATGATTGGCTTGTGCACTGGTCCGTCTTTTTACTCGGAGGTGCGGCATAGTAGCATTAAAAGTCAGTCGACAGTCATAAAAGTCAGTGCAATTCCGGACGCAGTGCACAAACATTAACACGTTTTTCATAGCTGTCATCTCGGATCGGAAAAATACTGTCCGGAATGGGGATGTCGGACGGTAAAATTACGTATAGTGCACAAGCTACCATACACATTTAATGGCGTGGCATATCGGACCGTAAAAAACCGGACTACCGGACGGTAAAAGTCAGTGTAGTGCACAAACGCCCATAGAGGCAATCCATCTAAGTCCTCAGGGTAGGCAGCTAGTGACGTCACGTACGGGAGTGACGTCACGTACGGAGACACAGACTGTTACGCTCGTACTTATATATCCCTTTGATTTCGTTATCGGTACACTTACCTACAGTCATAGGTTTCGTGGTGTGCATAAGTGCCCTATAAGGACGTGCTAGTGTGCGCAGCCTGCGCGCGCTTGTGATAGTGCGTTTATAGCATAATTTTATAGTGTGGAACACGAAGTGACATTTTCGTACTAGTGGGTAGGTGGACAAATGATTGAAATAATAACAATAGTTGAGTTTAATTATTTATTTAAACTTATCATTTCTATTAGTAAATTAAAATAGTGCTTAGACTTAAAATTTAATATAATAAAAGCAATCGCATTATTTTATACACAAGGCACGACCAGTTTTAACAAAAGCGCCATCTAGCGCCATTGGCCGGAACTTTTAAGAAAGCCCGATAGCGTCGCAGCTCGCAGCAAAAATGGGCAAGTGTGTCACATGCGGACGCTACCTATCCCCGAAGGGTGCCGCCACCTGCGCGATGTGCCGTGGGGTATATCATCAGCGTTGTGAGGGGCTTGAATTACCCGAGAACGCTGCCGCCCCTAAAGGTTGGCTGTGTACTTCGTGCACCAAGAAGCAGGGCGACAACACTGTTGTTCCAGCAGCGGTTGGACCGGTACATGGCGGAACAAAGGGAGTTCCGTGACGAGATCCGGGCGACACTGAAGACCCTCACGGAGCGCATGGATGGAGTAGAGCGCCGCTTAGATGCCGTGGACGAAGAGGGGCCGCGTATACGCTCGGCACGGCGACGGCAAACCGTGGGTCTGCTTTAGATCGGAGGCAGATATACAGAGGGTTTTTGGGGTTGGTGCGGTTTGAGGGAGTGGGATCTCAACAGTCCTATGAAATCTAGGTATTATGTGACAAAAATAACAAATGCGTCTTACTTATCCTATATTTATACTATAACTATATCCTATAACTTTATCCTATATTTACAACTTATTCACACATATGATTATATTTATACTACTTATTTGCTATATATACCTACATCTTGTGTAATATTTATAATCACATCCTTTTTATATATCCTTGTATTGTATATTTCGACACACTGTGTGCATGACTCAAACCATAACAGCGGAAATGGTTAAAAAGCAACTGCTAAAGTTTGGTTTATACAACGCGGGTTCCTTAGGTACAAACCGGGACGACCTCATAGCTGCAACGATTTGTTAGATGAGTTTCCCAAACGCAGTTTTTCCTAGCAGATAATTTTCTTTTCGCATTTTTTCCCGAAAGCGATTATCCTAGTCACTTTTTTTCTCTATAGCTTATTTTTACGGTCGCTTTATTTCTGTTTCAGATATTTTTCTGTCTGAATTTTAACCTGTAGTTAAATTTTCCTCTGCAGCATATTTTACAGTAGCTTTGTTTCTGTTTCCGATATTTTTCTGTCTGAATTTTAACCTACAGTTCAGTTTTCCTTTCCAGCTTATTTTTACAATCGCTTTACTTCTGTTTTCGGATATTTTCTGCCGTAATTTTAACCTGCAGTTAATTTATAGTTTTTTTTCATCCATAGCTATATTTTCCAATAGTTTTCTTTCGCTGTTCCGTTTATATGATTTTATTAATGTAAGGTACAGTCGGCTAATTTCAAAAATGTCTGATACGAAAATATCTCGGGGTATTCCAATATAATTTTTTAGGATTCCGTAGTCAACTGGGAACCTTTATAGTTTTGCCATGTCTGCCCGTCTGTATGTTGGAGGATAATCTTAGTAAACGGTAGTAATAGAAAGCTGGAATTGCTGACACCCATATGTAAGCCACTGATGCCAACAAGGTGCGCAAATAAAAAAATAGAAAAAAAATTGTACAGTAAAGCCTGGCAAGATAGTATTAAACCTTGGCCACCATGCGGATTTTCATTGGTACTAATTAATTTTACTGGCAATGTGTACTTTTTATCAGCTTACGTCAAAATTCATAATATGTCAGCTTTATAAACAGAATTAAATATTTTAAAAATGTTTTCCGAACAGTGTTTGGCAGCCGTGACACTTCAAAGAGGTCTACCATGAACCACGATCGAAGTTTTGCGTCTCTATAGGCTTACGGACGTAATAACCAGTGCGACAGAGAGGTAAAATTTCGTTCGTGGTTCTGAGTAGACCTCATTATTGCCATATGAAAGCGGTATATAGCCACATGAATTTAGGGTTTAATACTAACTTGCTAGGCTTTACCTCCCGAACACCAAAAGTGGGGGATGATTTTTTTTAACCCCATCGTGTGACATATCGTTGGATAGGTATTTGAAAAATTATGGGGATTTTCTAAATTAATTTTTTGACACAGGGTAATTTTTTGGAAATAATCGCCCCGGAAGTTAAAAAAAATGCGTCCCCCCCCCTCTAACTTTTGAACTTTTGCCTATGACCGGCCTTAATTAAAAGTTTTCCTCCGTGACTATTTTCCAAGAAATGAATCGTAGACGCTCCATCAGGATCCCCCATTTTTTTCAAAATATATTACTAACCGCTCTATGCGAAACACGCAAATGACAATGTCAATGTCTTGCCTACTCATTGTGAAGTATTAATTTTTTATGATATAGAAGTATAGAACTTTCAATATCCTATTCAATTTAAAGAGGTTTGCTTAACAAACATAACATCGAGATATTCTACCATTACATACATTATATGAATAAGAATATTTCAAGCAAAAAAATATATATACTACAGAGCAATACAACGAATGTAAAAAAACCGGCCAAGAGCGTTTCGGACCACGCTCAGTGTTGGGTTCCGTAATTTTATTTACCATAACTCAAAAACTTAGCCGATCAAGGTCAAAATATTTTTTCTTGAAAGTCTTTATAAAGCTTTACTTTCATAATTTTTAGACTTACGGTTCAAAAGTTAGAGGCGGGGAGGGAACCCATTTTTTTAAACTTCCGGGGCAATTATTTCCGAAAATATTACAATCACCAGTGACTTACATATTCGTGCCAAATTACAGCTTTCTAGTACTAGCGGTTACTGAGATTATCCTATGACAGACAGACAGACAGACAGACATGGCGAAACTATAAGGGTTCCTAGTTGACTACGGAACCCTAACAAAGTGTTTTTAAACAAATTTGAGCATGTAAAAAATTGGTTTAGGGAAATATTGCAAGCAGAAAATATACTACAGGGTAATAAAACGAATCTAAAAAAACGCTTTTGTAAACAAATTCGTGCGTGAAAAGAATTAGTGTAGGAAAATATACTACAGAGTAATAAAACGAATGTGAAAAATGCGTTTTTGAATAAATGCGATCATAAAAGTGGCTACCATGAAATAGTAAGACAGGGAAATTAAAAAAGTGGGAAAATTTGCGACTATGAACAACGGCGAAAAGAAAATTATCTGCAAGGAATAACTGCGTTTGGGAAACTCATCTAACAAATCGCCCCAATTATTTCAGGGTACAAATTTCGTCACATACCCCGACCGCAGGGCCCCCGTACGCGCGGAGGTGGCGTCGGTTTCTACATAAGAAGACATATTAATAGCCGTTTAATTTCTCACCCTGTCGATCCGTTACATAAATTAGTTGAGCAAATGTGGCTTACTTTGACGCTCAACGGGAAGAAAATACTTGTGGGCACAGCCTATCGGCCACCATGGATGGACATAGACCTATTTTTTGACGCAATTTCTGACTCGATTAGTTCATTCTCGGATTATGACAATATAATAGTGCTAGGACATTTTAATATATATTTGTTAATAAATACTGACTCTAAAATAATTAAATTTAATAATTTTTTGACATGTTTTAATCTTATACAATTAGTCAATGAGCCTACGCACTTCACTGACAGAAGCCAGACTCTGCTTGATGTAGTCTGCACAGACCTCGGGGCTAGGAACACACTAGTTGAGCACCTAGGCTCGCTTAACGGTCACTGTCTGGTGGTTTGTGAAATTAATGTTAAAGTTGATAAACCTAAATCTTTTTGTCTAACTTTCAGGCCACTGAATAATATTCAATTACAGTACTTTAATAGGGACTTACAGTGCGTGAGATGGGACTCTGTGTTAAATTCAGTAAATGTAAATGACATGGTAAGTATATTCAATCACTGCTTGCTTTCCTTATTTGACCTACATGCGCCTGTAAAAACTACCATTGTCAAGGGCTGTTCCCATCCTTGGATTACAGATACAGTGAAAGACATGATGCGATTACGGGATAAGGCAGCAGCTGATTTCCATAAAAACCAGACGGAAGGCAAAAAACATTACTACAAAGAACTAAAATCCATAGTTAGCAAGGCTTTGTACTCTGAGAAATCCGCCTATTTTAAATTGAATATAAATAATAAATTGCATGACCCCAAGTCTCTCTGGAAAAGTCTAAAAAATACCTTATTACCCAAGAAAAACACAGAACTACCCAATTCATTTAATGACCCTACTAAAATAAACAGACATTTCCTTAATTTGCCTAGCAATACAAACCTAAGTATATCCAATTTGACATATTTTGAATTTCATAGATTTAGTGATGCTATTTTTAAATTTAAGTTGACTAGTTCAGATCAAATAATAAAAGTTTTAAAGTGCCTAAAATCAAATGCTGTAGGGTGTGATGGTATTAATTTAAGCATGATACTATTGACTTGTCCCCATACCATTGACATGATTACTAAAATAATAAATACTTCTTTGTTGACATCCACTTTCCCAGATGTATGGAAAGTAGCAATAGTCAGCCCGCTTCCTAAAATTTCAAATCCTTTGGAGCTTACAGACCTAAGACCTATAAGTATTCTGCCTTGTCTTTCCAAAATAATGGAAAAAATTGTATGCAAACAATTAACAGAGTATTTAGAGTCCAACAATATTCTACCAGATGTTCAGTCTGGGTTCAGGAAGGGACGTAGCACTACAACTGCCTTGCTAGATGTGTCTGACAATATTTTGTGCTCTCAGGACAAAGGTATGTGCACCCTGTTAGTGCTACTAGACTTTTCTAGGGCTTTCGATTGTTTAAATGTGAATCTACTAATTTCTAAGCTTAGTTACTATGGATTTGACAGCAATGCGGTAAAGTGGTTTGTTAGTTACCTTAATGGTCGCTACCAATGTGTGAAACTGACTCATAGAGATGGTTCCACTCAAATGTCAGAACAGGTTAGAGAATCCCGCAGGGATCAGTGATTGGTCCTATTCTTTTTATACTTTACACGGCTGATATAGGGTCCCATATCACACACTGTAAGTACCACATCTATGCAGATGACATCCAAATATACATATCTTGCAAGCCGAGTGAGGCGGACAGTGTAATTGAAAAACTTAATTCAGATCTTAGTAGAATAGCTTCATGGGCAAACAAAAATAGTCTATTGCTTAACCCTACCAAAACTAAATTTTTAGTTTTTGGCAGCCAACAACAGCTGATTAAGTTTAATCCTACAAGAGATGTGACACTCATGGGGCAACCCATAGAGCGTGTTTATGAAGCCCGAAATCTGGGTCTTCTAATGGACAGTGGGCTTAGATATGAAAAGCATATAGCCAATGCAGTGAGAAATTGCTTCTACAAATTAAAAATTCTATACAAGATAAGACCTTACATAATCGAGAATGTTCGCATACAGTTAGTGGAGTCTCTTGTTTTGTCAAAGTTGAATTACGTGGATAGTGTGTACGGGCCACGTCTCTTAGCTAAAACTAAGAAATTAATACAACGCGTCCAGAATGCATGTGCTCGATTCTGCTTCAATATTCCGTCAAGGGCACACGTCACACCATTTCTTAACAAGCACTATATGTTGAAGATGCAGCACCGCCGTAAACTTCATTTGGCTTGTCTTCTGTTTGGTGTCTTGAAGTTTAGCGCTCCGAAATATCTCTTCGACAAGCTGACCATCAATACGTCGCATGAGCGCCGGCAGTGTGGTCTACGTCTGTTGACACCCCGACACGCTTCGGCTGCATTCCGTGGTAGTTTCCGATACGCTAGTAGTCGTTGTTGGAACAATGTACCTCCTCCGTTAAAGGGCCTGCAGCAAGTTCAAACTTTTAGAAACAAGGTTAAAAAGTTTTTGCTATTACACCAAGAAAGAGAGGAAACTTTGAGTCATGACACAAGTTGTTTGTAGGGTTAAATTATAATAATTATTTACTTCTTCGTCTTCTTCCTTACCTTATATGTTATGTCCTAGCTGCTTTCGTATATCATTCTGTTCACGCATTTGTTATTACGTGGTTGGTAAGTACCTATATTGCATCGGAAAGGTTCGAGCACGTGTGTGCAATAATTTCACATTTCCACGTTGGATCCCACACCTCCTTTTCGTCTGTTATACTGCATTTTTTCGTGTATACTTTATCCGTTGTAAAATTGTCGTGTACTTCTTGTGTTTTTGTGTATTTTTAGTGCGTTATCCGTGAGCCGGCCATATCCGAGATTCGCCATTTTTTCGTCGCTGCTGTCAGTGATGACAGCTATTGCAATTGGCGGAGGCGGATGACAGTAATATGGTCGCGTTCATGGATAATGAAAAAATAAAAAAGTGTTTAATATTTGTGTATGTGGATTGTAATTTTAATTATTTTTTATGTTGTTATGTGGTAATGTTTTGTTTTAATGTTTAATGTTTGTAACTCTTTGTGTTATCTGTCGTGGCATCACTGAATGGGCCCTACGGAAGACCAGCGCCGATTTCTTAGTCGGCAATATGCTGAGTTGGGTCCATTTTGTGATGCACATACCACTTACTTTCTTTTATTTAATTTTTATTTTTTATTTTCCTATGTTGTCTTGTTTATGTTTATGTTTGTACTGTAAGCGTCACAAATAAATGTTTTTCTTCTTCTTCTTCTTCTTCATAGGCGATTTTGTCACTATGTCCATGGGCCTCAGTTCCCGCTTTCCATCAGGTGGGCTGAGAGCTCAGTTGTCTTCGTCACTGGTTCGAATTGGTTGCGGGCACGCGACGAACACGCCGCGCGTACGCTTCGCTTTCAAATAGCTTGTAAATCGCAAGTGTGATAAGGCCCTAAGATGTATGTGATCAACAAGGAGCGGAATTTACATAGCGAAAATCTAACTGTCAGAGGGGTTGACCAAACTATTTTATCGACTTATCGATGTTAAAGAATAATCCATTACCAACTAAAATATTATTCTGTGACATTTGACCTCTTACAAATACAAATAATTGATTTAAACGTAAGCACATGTTTACATTTTTCAAGCGTTATCCAGTGGGCTCCAAACTAGGCTGAGCCTGTATCTTGGGACCCACACTGAGTCGGTTAGCATTAGCAAGTACCTACATACAATACAGTAATGATTATATTACATTATATTAGATAAGTAACTTGAATTTCGATTTTAAAATAAATCATGATAGCATATTGCTTTAAACTTTCACGACTATCACTCATATTTTAAAGACAAACGGATCTTAATCGCGTAGACCCGTTTATCTTTAAAATATAAATCATGACAGCGTCACATATGCTATTTATGTCACTCAAGTTTTCATAAGTGATAGTTTGTGAGCACATACGATGTCAATATAAGTGTTGAAGTCAAACATGATTTATTTTAATATCGAAATGTTAGTTACTTAAAAAAAAAGGTCACATGCTATGGAATATTTTTTTAGCATCGATAAGTCGATAAAATAGTTTAGTCAATCCCTTTGGCAGTTAGATTTTCGCTATGAAAATTCCGCTCATTGGTGATCATTATGCGGGTTGCATGCAGGCACCTATTGTATATAACAAATAATGTATGTATAACAATTTGTCCACAGCCCATCGTCGCCCCCACCCCACCGCCCCCCTCTCTGTACGCGGACGAGGTCATCGACCTCAGCGACGAGGATTGAACCCACTACCCTCACGACAACAGACTTTCATATGTAAAGTATTAGGAAAAGAAATGTGTTCTTATTAATATGTACTAAGTTATATAATTATCTCAACAACCTAATTTGTAGTATGCTGTTGTTGTTGTTGTATTCTGGTCATTATTTCCGCAACTCGACATGAAACGTTTATATTTGTGTGTTTATAAATATGTGTAAAAGTTTTCAATGTGCTTGAAATAAAAAAGTTAAGAAGTATTTAAATTATCTTTTACATAAAATAAAGAAGGTCTATAGGTAAATTATCTTAGAGAGATTTTTGCATTTGTAGTAGTGTTCGTATATGTACACGGATTCTAAATTTGAAATTTGAATACCACTATACAGTCAGCAAATAAGGTCTGTCACATTTCTATTATTTAAGTATTTATTTTGTGTAATATTTTTTGACCAATATTGTATTATTTTAACATTGTTAAATAAAAATGTTCCGATGTTGATATATGCCCGAGGTAAACTTTTGCATCGTATGGTAAAATTAGTTTCGAGAGATTTTTGCACCTGTAGTAGTATCAGCGACGGAATATTATATAGACGAAGCTTTACATACAAAAATGCCTTTAAATAATGGCCCCAGCCCCATTGACACTGACTGCTATCCCTTCTCCATAAATATGTCCGCGCACCTTAAAATTATATCCAATACACAATTACGCGCTATTAAAAAAAAGTTGTGATTGGTTAATAAAAGTTTTGAATAGTTTTGATTCGGTAAGACAGAATTGTATGCGTCAAACCTCTTGCGCGGCGTTACAATATTATGACGTTGTCAAACCTTACAGGGATGATATTATGCAAGATGGAACCAATTCATATAAATATTATTTCGACCCGCATTTTTGTTGAGATTATGCACGTCCATATTAAACAATAAGGTATATCCGTAATAAAGTATTCTTCAACACACTTGCTCGTAACGTAGGTATTATTGAACCGCTATTAGGCTCATAATCCAAGATATTAAACACGCGTGCTTTTTCATTACGTTATTGTTCTAGTGCGGTAATATCATAACCCGACCAAGTATATTTGCCAATATTTGCAAGTATTATGTCATGTAGATGAAGCATTCGAATTTAGTCAGATTATGTTTATTTTTTAAATTGACCAAAGAGTTGACATGTGGCAAAAATAGCGGAATCCAGAATATTTTTACAAAATGCTATCAATTTTCGTAAATAAATAAATAAAATATTTTTCATCACACTTGCTGTCTAAGCGCGCCATTGCTTGCGCGCATAGCGGGAGTAATAGAAAAGTGATATTCCCTAGGGAGTAATAGAAATGTCAGTACGTCATTTAATAATAATTATTATGTCTTAAAACTTATTTTTTTGTCGGCAAGTGTGATGAAAAACATTGTATGCATCAAGGGAGGTAAGTAAGCCCGACGCCGTTAGGCGAAGGGCTTTTATGACTCGAGTTGATGACACAAGTTCGGTCTTGCGTGGAGTACTGCTCTCATCTTTGGGATGGGTCCGCCCAATACCTACTCGATGCTCTCGATAGGATGCAGCGGCGGGCAGTCCGTATTATAGGCGACTCTAAGGTTACCAGGCACCTTGAACCCCTTCAACTACGTAGGGACATTGGTTCTCTGAGCGTTTTTTATCGCCTGTACCATGGTGAGTGTTCTGAAGAGTTATTTTCTCTCATCCCGCCCTCCCCTTACCGTTATAAAACCACACGTGCCGGTTTGCGGTGTCACTCCTTCACCGTGGAAAATATTCCCACACGTACTAAGAAATTCGGCAATTCCTTCATATGCCGACTATTAAAAAGTGGAATTCTTTACCGGCACATGTGTTTCCGCATACCTATAAGTTGGGACCCTTTAAACGAAGCGTGAAGAAACATCTAGCGGGCCAGCAAGGCGGTGGCAACTAACAGGTTACTGATTGTCTCCTGTTCGTTGCCGCCGCGATTTGGGCTCTACTTTTCACTTACGATCAGTTGGAGTGGAGCCACTTTGTTGTGCCAACATAAAAAAAACACAAAACTGCCCGTCGCGACAACGTGCATTTGCCCTGCGCCGCGTCGTAATTTCGCACGGTGGAATAACGTGCAATGCCACGACGCCGCGCCGTAATTTCCCACGGTGCGATAACGTGCAATGCCACGACGCCGCGCCGTTTTACGTTTACGACGCCGCACTTTGGTCATGTGGCCGGGGCCTTAAGCTAATTGGGTGTTCCTAGAAGTGGAAATGCCCTTATGATAATCGTTAATGATTCGCAGTTTTTTTATATTGGCTGTTTGTCGATAGGATTGCTGCCTTACAAATTTGCGCACGTTTATAAATTCCTTAGGTATGCGCGCGCCTTTTAAAAGTTACCATTGTATTTGTTATTCGGATTGGAGTGAATTTCAATTGTATGTTACGTTTATTTATTTTTGTTGTGCTTTGTAGCGCCACCTAGCAAAGTATACATAAAATTTTGGACATACACCAACTAGACCTTCTTACCAGCATCATTTAGAAAATTAAACAAAAGGTTGACGAATATTACGAATATGTAAAAAATATATGTATACTTTGCTAGGTGGCGCTACAAAGCGACGGCATACTTTCTTGTTTGACTTTATACATCTATCATACTGTGCGTATGAACGCATTAGGAGATAATGTCCATAATCGCCACGCTAAGCAAGCGGGTTGGCGATCGCAGTAATGTGTCTACTATGACGCTGCCCATCATCAATTTCCACACACATAGAAAGATTTATGTTATTAGGATAACAATACGTATTATTCAGTTATAATAGTCTAAATAAAATAAGTAGTATTAGTTACATAAATGTGAACGTTTTGAAATACTCCAATAGTAAGTAGCCATTATGGCAACTTTATTTTTATTTAAAAAATATAGTGATAATACTTTAGTTGACATGTTTAATAGATAATTTCGTTCATTTAGAATTTTAGATTAATTTTACTCCTTATAATGAGAGCTGACGTTTAGATATTACTATTGGAGTATTTCTTAAATTAATTTCTTAAGATGTTATTGTACCATGGATCTTTAGTATATATGTACTAGATTGAGTAAAAAAATACGTGTTTGTATTACCTATAAGTATAAACTAATATATCCAAAGAAGATTTATTTTTACGTTTAGCTGTGTGATTTATAAGTGTAATTTAAATATAGGTACTAAAATAATTGAATATGAACTAACGGGAGACATAAAACAACTAAAATATTATTAAACTGTTAAAGTCACGTTTACTTAGTTACTACGCACATGTTTCTGAGAACCTTATACATAAGACTATCGGGAAAATGGTGAGTCTTACCCTAATAAGGTTTAATCTATAACTGTCAAAAGATCATTCTTAGAATTTGGCAACTATACAGGGTGTTCCACTGAAAACCTTGAACGGGGTGATTTGGTACGTTATACTGAACAACTTTTACTATAATCTTTCATACAAAATGTCGTTATCGATCGGTCAAATGATGACTGTACAGAGAGAAAATTCAAATATATGCAATTTAATGCTCTCATCAATTAATCTATATCTAAATGAGACATTATTAATCGAAAACAAAAACTACTTAAGAATATCTAAATTATTGTTCACGGACATGACTGTATCCATCGTGTAAATAAACTTGCATAGACAATGATTCATTTTGTTTTATTGAAAACCTACGATATAGTTATTTCTTCTCTAAATTCCCCACAATTCCTCTGCTTAAGGTTGACTGGTAGACCTCATGGCATTAAGTTCGCCTTTTGTACGTTAAGATTTACTTTTGTGCAATAAAGTTTAAGTAAATAAATAAATCTACCATGTTTACAGACACATATCATTAGCCTTATCTCAGTTCACTGCTGGACGTAGGCCTCTCCGATCTGCGTATGTCCATAATCGCCACGCTGAGCATGCATAATATTATAGTCCTATTACTGCAAATACTAGCTATACACGGTGCCTCGCGAGGAAACCACATAATTTTAACTATGCATTCTAGACATCAAAATAAACAAAAAATATTATGAGACCAAATGTCAAATTCCACAAAAAATATTTTTTTTTTCGATTTTTTTTTAGACTTTTTGAATACTATAAATAACATTCCAATACTTTTTATCATAACAACAATTTGTTAAAACTAATTTTTTAAATGTTTTTTTTTTTTAGGGACAGGTTTTTTCGTCAAGTCTATTCTTATTTTTTGATTGTCAGGCAAAAGGTGTGGTAATATTAGAACACATTGTGGCAGCATTGTAATCAAAAAGAAGTTTTATGACGAGTTACGTCGAAAAACTTTTTCCAAAAAAAGGTTAATTATCTTTGGAACCAAGCCGAATCCAGGAAATTTTATATAACATTAAATACTCTAAATATGCTCAGGAATTCAGCATTAAAATCCTTCCTCGCGAGGCACCGTGTATGCACGTATTATGTTATTCAATAATGAATTTAATTATTATGTTAATTAAATTAATTCTGCCAAAACCTGATTTGTGGTGATAGCTGGTATTTGCAGTAATAGGATATAGTATTTTACACAATCGTGTTATAATTGAGCTTTTCAGTCGAGTGCCGTGTTTAGGCCACGAGGCTTGCTGGGTGGCCTTAGTAAGGTAAGAGATTGAAAAGCTTGATTATAACACTATAGTGTACAATAATTTTTCTACGAGTCAATATAAATAAGTATAGGTGAAAAACTTAATAAAGTCACCTGTTGTATGTGTGAGTGACGTGTTCGAATAGGCATTTGTTTGTGTTACTAATTTCAAATATGTGTTCTCTATTCGAATACGTCACTCACACGTACAACAGGTGACTTTCTTAAGTTTTTTCACCTATATAAATTAATATAAACAATGAAATAAATTCGCTGAAACGAAGTGCAGATCCTGAGGTGGCCGCCCGTTGATGTCTTTTTGCTGGCACATGATTGGCCAAATTTATTTCAGTTGCCTACAACGTTGGCTTATGACATGAGTTCCACATGAGTTCATTATAGTTGAGTTGCGAACTCGACGTTAATGTCTATGATTATAATTTTGTATTCATCATCAGCCTATGATAGTTCGCTGCTGGGCGTAGGCCTCTCCTATTAACTATGCGTATAGGCGCATTAGGAGGCAAATGCCCATAATCACTACGCTGGGCAAGCGGATTGCCGATCGCAGTAATAAGTCCACTATGATGACGCTGCTGCCCATCATCAATCTTTTAACAAATAATAGTTACACTTAAGTAAAGAGTATGATCACCAAATAAAAATAAAATATTAACCAATTTCAATTGATTTCTTCCTTATGGGAGAAATCAAATGAAATTGGTTACCTAATATTTATTCCCATCATCAGGCCCCAATTTGGTGTCAACGAAACCATCTTGGGGTTGGCCTTTTCGTTTTCGTTATAAGTAGTACCGTGTCGTTATTAATA
>JALPQI010018024.1:0-17233 GCA_025490895.1 Thaumatotibia leucotreta
ATGTTTTTCGTAGCATAATTAGGTGAGGCGATATTAAGCCGAAAACGTTAGCAAAACACAAAATTTTATCTAGTTTACAAAAAGGAGTACTTTTTAAAGTCTCGAATCTCTGAAACTATAAGACCTACGGTAATGCATGTTAGCTCAACTTGTTGGAAATTTATTAGTCTTTAAACGTTTAATAAAGTATGATATCAAAAAACGTAAGGTTTTTGAAATAAAAATCATAAACTACAAAATGGCCGTATTTTTCGCAGTTTTTCACGTACTACCCAGCTAGCACAACTTTTTTTTGCTTGCAAAATATGGTTTTATACTGTCCCATGGTGTCTAAACAACATACCAAAAATGCAGCGATACTACTTGATTTGCGAGTTTAGGGTAAAACGATGTACGATTTGACCGTACTATTATAAGTTATCGGACGAACTTTAAATTGGCATAACTTGAACCGCAAAGTACGAGTAACTGGGCACTCCATAGATACCATAATTTACATCCGGCCGGGCAGTAAAATGTTATTACACGGGGTGTCAGGGCCAGCCCTGTAATTTCACGCACCGCAGCCGGACCGTCACGGTCGCCATGACCCGGGGGGGGGGGAGGGGGCTACTTTGATGTTAGATTTGTATTCCAATTGACTGATATTTAAGGTGTGTAAGTAAGCTAAAATAGCTACGAAAGCTGAGGTGGGAATCACCCAACTCGGACGTTGGTTATCTCAGTCTATTTGTCTTTGGTATGTGATATACAATATTTATAAAATAACTAAACGAGTAGGTATCGTAATAGTGTTATATATTATACTTTTAGTACACATGGTGCCTTTTTTAGGCTCTTGTGCGAGAAGTGGCTCATTTTACGTCAGGTCCAAAACTTCGGATGGCCATCTGTACTAAAAAACGTCATACGAGACACGTGCAAAAATGAAATTCGAAACGAGTGGCGATGTTTTAAAACACGACCGAAGGGAATGTTTTTCGCACTAGTGTCGTAATGTACTATTTTGGGGTAATTTAATCGCGACTTAGTGTCAATGTAACAATGTTCAAATTTCAAGCTGATGAAAGCGCAAACTATATTTTCATCGTGGTAAACAGCCCAACTCAACAATATTTTAGGGGTCTAAAATGCAAAATACTTTTATTATCAATGCGAAAGTACGTAGCTCTGTCTTTCTGTTACCAAATTTTTACTTTAACGGTCTGTTACTTGGCCTGATTTAGAATTTGGTATGGAGATAGTTTGACACTCAGGACATAGGATAATTTTTATCGCTACAATCGCTTGTGTGTGAAGACGGTGAAGACGAAGTCGCGGGCAACAGCTAGTTAATGAATATTTACACTTACACACTCATCAGTATAATTAAATTGAATGAATCAATGATTATCTTAGGCATAACCATTGTACCAAAAACACATTTTAAGTTCACTCTGCCTATTTTCAAAACTACAATCTATGTACATAGATTAAATCTAAGTTATCTACTTAACCTAACCCATATCTACGATTGGCCCTTGTGGCGTTGTACCGAGGATGCTGGCGGCATTTGCTCGCTGTATCGCAATACTAATGCGTTGTGCGAGGAAGTTGCCAGCTCTTGGGTCTTTAGTTACGTTAACCAGGCGTTTCGCGATCTCAGCAAACAATTTGCGTACTCTGCCTTACGATAAGTGCTTAAGGCAAGTGTAACCAAACCTATAACATATCAAACCGTGACAACAAACCAAATGTAACAGATCCCCCCCCCCTCGTTCAATTACCGTAGTGTTTGTTGTCAAAATATATGCGTCTCGGATCGGCCACCGGACCCCTGTCATGCGGACACTGAACTGTCATCCGCAGACCATAGACACGGCTAAAATTACTGACCCTCGTCTATGCTTCTTGTGAAATGGGGTCGGGAATCATAAAAATTGGGGCATTTCGTTATTATAGTTTGGTCAACCACCTTGGCAGTAAAAATGTGCTATGGGTATCCAACGCGTTTTTTTTGTCTCCTTTTTCTATGGACATATTTGAGCAGACACATTGTAAAAGTCTCGTATCTCGAGCTGTGTATTAGTTAGTACTTAGTAGCAAAATATGAATCGATTATGAAAGTTGAAACACGGTTACTCTATTGAAGATTTTGAAGGAAAGATTGATGAATACTTGAACCGTACAGCATCCATGTTTACGGACTAGCATTGTACCGAGGAGAAGTTTCATAAGTTGCAAAACTTGCATAAAAAATGTTCTCGAGAATCTCAATTTAACAAATAAGCTAATCAAGCCAAGACCGTACCAGATACATGCCTTATGAGTTATATTTATTGCCTTGTTTACTTATTTACGATTTAACATAATTATTTATAACACATTTTTATACGTCCTCATGGAAACATTCTCAATGCGAACTTACTCTTAAATTGTCATGAAAATTCTCGGAAATTGTACATGTCAACTTGTACATTGCTACTACGGACACAGTAAACATTTTGATTAATTTTCAGTCCACTGCTTACTGAATTATAATCAGAGATCGGATAAATGTGCGTCATTGTTCGCAATAATATGGATATGACACTGAATTTGATTAATTGAATAATTAAACGAATAATTTCTTAAAATATGATTTCGAAGTTTTGAGGTGACTATTTACAAAGGTTTTCATAGTTACCGGTGTCAAATAGGTAATTTTCTGAAAATGAATAAATGATTAATTTTTCAATCAACTTTGGAGTTATGTCCAATATTATTGCGAACAATGACGCACATTTGTCTGATCTCTGATTATAATCTAAATTAAATCCGCAATATAGTAGAAAATATTATCCAAATGCATGTAAAATATTTCAGTTTACATTAAATATTATTATCCTACTCTCAAATCATTGCATAATAATGTGTGGAAAAAGCATCAACACCAGTTAATGACACGAATCATTTAACAACGCATACGCCCTCCGACAATCGCACGACAATCGCAATCGCGATAACGTCCACTCATCCAACAAAGACATATTTGTCGTACAAAATGACCTCTATGCCCACGGAATAGAGTACCACATTCGAGATATAATAATGCCGAAACAAATCCACAATGGAGTAAGATAGAATGGGGAATATTTTATTGAAAGACCCTTCGTCCGTGGAGTGTTGTGTCAACAGAGCGTAATGTGTGGACTATTGCCAACTTCGGCTGCCGACGGCACAGTTTTACAGAACAATGAGAAATGCAAAATAGGCAAATATGTTAGGAATTTTGAGCTTGCAATATTGTATTTGAGTCAGGAGTATTAGGGGAAAGAAATTTTGGCCGAATCTCGAAAGATACATTTTAAGATTTCAGTGACATACATTTTATAGGTTATTTTTTTAAAGAGTTTCTAGGTATATTAACGTCAACAAAATACAGGTCGTCATAATTAGGCTTAGGACTTTTCATAGCATATCGTGGTTCTAAAATCCTTGGAGCCGCTATGTGTAAAATGTTCGAAGTCAAAGTCAAAGTAGGTATATTGTAATATTAAATATAATGATTTATACCTACTGTCATATTGATATGTACAAAACATATACTGATCGTTACTGAGTTAATTTTAATCGAACGTAATTAATTTTAAAAATCGAACTTGATTTCATAAAAAGTGCATACGAAATTAGTTATATCAGAAACCATAAAAGTAAACTATATTCTTTGTATGTATTTAAATATTTGATAATTGTATATATTTGTTTTTACTGTGTATTCATATTTATCAACATGTATTGTAGTATTTTTTTTTGTTTGCTGTTTTAATTTTCTTTTACTTGTGTCTTTCACCGCACCAATACTTTTAATTTCTGGTTGGCCTAATGGTTGACTGGTAGAGAATGCCTTATGGCATTAAGTCCGCCTTTTGTACTTTATTTATTGTGCAATAAAGATTAAATAAATAAATAAAAAAAACTAGACCATTAGGTTCAAGACAAACTAGAAAAAGTCTTAGATCGGAAATAGCGATGAAAATTGTGAAAGTATCATGTTGTTATACTCGAAAGTTTCGAATCTTTCGTATAAATTACATGTAACTTCCGAACAAGAAACAAAACTGACGTTTATCGATTTACACGACTTAAGGTACACCCGGCTAAGATCGGATGACCGCAATAACTACTAAAATAGTAGTATTTTTTCCTCACTGGCTATATAATGCATGAAGCCATTTCACCCCGCCCCTCTCGCTAGTATGCAGCAACCGCTCAGCCGCATCAGTCGTGAATTACGAACGTTTTTAAAAAAAGTGATTTTTTTTCGACAATTTTTGGAGATTCCATCTTTAACAGGAAGCTATGCACCTTTTTCTCCTTACTTTAGAGTTGAAATTAGATACTAGCCCGATCTTAAGCCAAAAAGGTTTTTCGATTGGGTGTCTTGGAAAGAAATAGTGCAAGTTTACTTTACGTTTACTCCTAAGCTGAGCAGCATAAAGTAAATTTATATCGAAAGCTTGATTTTTTTTATCACGTACATCACACATCGGCAGGTAAAAGTTAGTGTTACATGTTAAAAAGTTACATGTAATTTATACGAAAGATTCGAAACTTTCGAGAAAAACAACATGATACTTTCGCCATTTTCATCGCTGTTCCCAATTTAAGACTTTTTCTAGTTTATTTTGAACAATAATTGTCTAGTTTTTTTATGGTTTCTGATATAACTAATTTCGTAAACACTTTTTATGAAATTTAGTTCGTTTTTTTAAATTAATTAAGTTCGATTAAAATTAATTCAGTAACGATGTGACAGTAGGTATAAATCATTATATTTAATATTACAAAATACTTTGACTTTGACTTCGAAAATTTTACACATAGCGGCTCCAAGGATTTTAGAACCACGATATGCTATGAAAAGTCCTAAGCCTAGTCATAATAATGTTAGTATGACAATCATGGTGTTAAAAACTTAGGCCATAGAACAAAATGAGTTTGCCATAATATGTAATTTTTAATGTAGGTATATATTTTTTTATTATTTACTGTAAGAATGTATTTATTAATCTAATAAATATGTAAGTAAGTAATGATTTCATATGTTAATAACGAGCATTATTTATTTCAAGTTACGACTGTTCAATGTTAAGAGTGTATGTAGGTTAATACAGTCGGGTTCAAAATTGCATGAACAGTTTATGAGTGAATTCATTCGTAAATTGTCCATGCAATTCTGAACGCCACTGTACCTACTCGTAATCGAGTAAATAACCACCACATAGGTAGATAGCGATACGTTATCGCTTAATTTGGAACATAACCGGTATTCAAAATAAGACGAGAAATACTAAGGTGGAAGTACTAGTGCGCAACATGTCAACAGAAAATATTTATTTGAATCACGATATTTTGCTCATATATAAAAAGTGTTGTATATTGTATAATTTTGAAATTTCAATTATAAAATTCTTATGAGAGTTGCTATTGACAACATTCTCTTTTGGATTGGGGTTTTAAAACGCGATCTTCTGAAACTTCGACGATTGCTTTATTTGACGTTTGAACAATACCTACTAAGAACTTTTACATGCGAACATTCTCATTTTTAGAAACTTCTTTTCGGTGCATTGCTACTCGTACGTGCAGTGCCTACCACGAACCATAAACTCTTGCCAAATTTTCGCACTTTTAAATTTGAAAGTGTGACAAGCAGGCAACACGTCTATCGTGGTCAGGCGTGTTGCCTGCTTTTTCAATCGAACTTTTCAATTCGCAAATTTAGAGGATTTTTCTCTGTCACTCTAATGCCTCCTTGGTTCGAGTGACAGAGACAAATTCTCGTAATTTCCGAGTTTCGAAGGTCGCGGTAGTAGGCCTGAGCTCGCGTTCGAGACAAGTGACGATCGCCGCCGCGCCGCCGGCCGCCACGCGCCGCAATGTTTGCTCTCCACTAATGGATTTCGCGGACACTGCACTTTGAAAGTGAAATTATAATATTAGCTGCTTTGATGCGCTATCGATTTGCTTCTACTTTCTCCGTGAGTGACAGGAATAACTAAGTCAAATGACCGTTTTACGTGTCATTTAAAACAATATCACTTTGATTTCATAGAGACTTCTTCTTTTTTTGTGTGGATAATTTTCAGTCCTCCACATTTATGATATTTTACTGGGTATGAAAAAGCTAAACTTTTTAGTAGGCAGCTAATCTAATGGTAGTTTTTAGAGTTTAGATACGTTGAACCCGAAAGATATTTTAATTTTAATCTATTGGACTTGTAAAATGTAAATACAATGCGGCAGTTGATGTCTAATGTAGAAAATCGAATCTTATTGTATTCTACTTACAGCTCCGAAAAGAATTCCTAAAATTAGGAATTGTTCATGGGAAGTTCTTAGTATTATTCTTCGCACATTTATTGCAAAGTCATTTTTTATTGCATTAGATACGTTGTAACAGTCGCCAGTGTGTTAACGTATATTTAGACCAAACGAGCGAATGCGAACGAACCAACGAATTTTGACGAATCACGTTTTGTGTAACGAACGAATTTCGTAATAGAGTGGAGGATAGAATGAGCATTCGCTCATTTGGTCTAAATCCACCGAATGTCGCGATCGTCAAGTGTTCAGAACATTAGGTAGGCAGTAATAATTCCTAATCTGAAAGAAAATGTTCTCAATTGCAATTTGCAGGAGAAATTCCGGAAATTTTAAGTAAAATTGAGAATATTTGCTAACTTAAGCGGAGGCTGCAAATACACCTGAATAAATACACGTAATAACAACGACCAACTCCCTCTGAAGCTGTCTATTAAACATCATAAAACGCATCAAAAACTGTAATCCCCATTATTTTACTGCGCGAGATAGTTCATAATAATCGCATTAAATTTCGAACGCCCCCCAGTGTTGCCAGGCTAAATAAACGCGGCAAATTGTGCGTGCACAAACACCGAATAATAGGGTATTGTGTTACCCCCGCGCGCGGAAGCTCGAGCTTAGATCGTTGCTCTAATCTAATAGTGATCTAATTTTGTGATCGTGCAAGGAAGTTTTCTTTACACTATTGTGTAAAGGATCTCAGGTCAGGAGTAGACATTTGGAATATTTGGAACGATCGTTATCTGAAGCGGCTGTTAATAGATTTGACTATTATTATTAAACTACCTAAAAAATAATTTAACTTAAAGTAAGCAGTAGGTATGCTAAAACAAAGATTCTACTAATTTAACTGTTTTTTAGTAGTTATCATTTTCTTAACTGAGCTAAAGTAAATAAACGGTTTCATTGCACAGACATAAGAATTGAAATTCTAATTGGATTCCGAATGCACTCCACCAGGTACAATAGGTACATGTCAAAGCAAAGTGTCCATCCCTGCCCGAGACTGTGGGAAATGAAATAGCAAACAATTTCGCGGCGGGCTATTTCCCTCAGTGTTGCCACACTAAAGAAAGATAAACTGCGGTCGCCTGCCGCTGACGCGTCCACTCGCAGCGCATTAGGCGCGCCTACACGCCAACTAAGTGTGTCACACACTTATTTTTTCCCCGCGGCAGTTTTAATTTTAGCTAGCTGACCGCGTGCCGTTGACGCCGTTTGATGTATAGCAACACTTAAAGCTCAGGTATTTTTTCGAACGTGGAAAATAATTTCAAATCGTAAAAGTGTCAAGTCTAAACTTTAAGGGCCCACTAGAAGCTGAAGAACTTTTAGTAGTAACAAACTGGAGAGCGTTGTTTGCTCATTCCTCGTATTACCATAGATAAAATAATTTTACCTACTCTGAACCGGGTTGAGCCTTCGACTGCATCGACCTCATGCTATTTGCAGACGTGAGGCCTTATGTTTACCCAGCCAAAGCTCTAGTGGTGAACAAACATGGGACCGATCGGACGGAATTGCTTATTTTGTCTCTGCCTACAGACTCCCCCGGACACAGGTACGGGAGGCCGCCGGGCGTTCCGCAGGGAACGTCGCTCGGACCACTTTTTCTAGTGGTGTAATAATTCGGTGGACGGTATTCGAGTGCATGTTTTTTGTACAGACATCACTCGGTTAAGGTTTACCGTTTTAATCTCCTCTAAAGATGCTTATCTGTGCGGAAGCGTGCCTCTATTTTCGTACGAGAGTTTAATCACTTGAGAATTGTTTGATCTGATTGCGCTTGAGCACATTGTTTTGTCTGTTTGTTTGCGGCGTTGTAAAGAAAAGGTAAATCAAATAGCCCGGCAGATTATAAACGCCGAACTAATTGCATATTACAATAAGCAAACACCGCGTGGAGCACTTTGTTTGACCATAATGACGTTATTCGCAAACTAACAGTAGAATAGATAGAGATTGAGGACAGTACGAGCGTCAATACTCGAGTGCGTCATTAATGACTAGGTTCTTTTGAATAGTTAACTAACCGGATAATAAATCATTGACTTAGTTTTTTTCGTAGCACACTACATAAACAGTAGGCAGACACGTAATTTAATTTGAATAGAGCGATTTAATTGGGCTTATTCATGACGGTTGCGTCAGTTGCAGCGTATGAGCGGTTTCAAAACGTTTCGCGCCTAATTATCCCCCGATTAGCCGCCATCTTTGTTTTCCGAGCTGTTCGAGATAGACAGTTTATTATTGTTGACTCAATCAGTTTGTTTGTACTTTCTCCCAGTCGTCTCAGACTACTGGGTTTTCTATGGAACCAAGTTTTGGATTCTCAATTATTGTCTTTGGGTTTGTATTGTCTACCGTTCGAGTGGTGTCGGGTGACAGACGCCATCTTGTCTCTCAAGTGTTCTAAATTCAAGATTAGTTTACGTTGAAATTAAAAATGTTGATTGTTTTAAGTATAAAGTTTAAGGTACGCACTATTTGTTTTAACATTAAGATATACAAGTATGTACGTACAAATAACAAGTAACCTAATTATGATAGGTCTAACTGTGTAAATATAAAACAAATACCTAATACGAGTATGCAGAGCAATTGAGTGATTTCTTTGCAACTTAGATATGTGAAGTAGAGAACTATATTATTTTATTTTTAATAATAATCTTTCAGTTCGCAGTAAGCTCGGTAGGATACTAAGCCTCACTTACGCAAACTTGGGGTAGTCAACTAACACGGAGATTTTGCAAATGGGGCGTGAGGAAAGTGAAGGCAAAAAAAAACAATAATATACATGGTTAACTGGTAGAGAATGCCTTATGGAATTAAGTTCGCCTTTTGTAATAAAAATAATAATAAATAATAATAAAATGTTTATTACCAGAAAAAGTATTCAATGGTTTCGGTTCACAAAAATAATTTGAACATAGATTAATATTAACATTGACAAAACAATATCCATCGGGTCCAAACTAGGCACAGCCTGTATCTTGGAAACCGAAGTATAAGATTTCACTAATAGAATTGAGAGTTTAACATTTCAAAACAAAAAAGAATAACATATGCTAAAGTTAAAAGATTTACAATAATTTTATTAAGTGGTACTGTTAACATGGGCGAAATGCATGCAAGTGGTAAGTACTAATCTATAGGTATGAACTCAACTGCAAGGAAAGTGCGTGTGTGTAATTGTGTGATTGTATGTAAAAAGGGGTGTGTGCAAGTGTGTGAATTTGTGTGTGTAGTGTGTGTGTGTATACGCTACTTATTTAGGATTAATATATTAAATCTTCTGTTTGGTTATATGACAGAGAAAGAAGCCATTTTTTAACTTTAAATTTCAAAGCCAAGCAGGAGAAGTCAACGACGGCACACAATTTGGAAACCCTATTGTAGACCGTGGGATGTAGAAAAAACGGGAAACGCTTAGCAAAAGCAGTTCTAACGCAAGGGCAACAGACAGTCAGGTGCTTAAAACGCTTCAGACGACGTCTAACGTGGTCAGTGGTAGCAACAGCAGTTCGATGAGTGTCAGTAACAGCTTTTAATACAAAAAGTTGCCGAACCCTGAGAACTGAAGCTTCTTCATACAGATCATCGGTGGGATGGCGAAATGGTTTTCTAAGCATGACTTTTAGTACAGCACGCTGTGCTCGCTCTATCTCAATCATTGCCGTTTTGGTAGCGCCTCCCCAGGCCGCAATACAGTACTGAATAATAGCCTGGCAAAGCGCAAAGTACACCAGCAACAAAATCTGAAAAATTTTGTACTTCTAAGTTTACTTTTTTGTGCAATAATGATTAAATAAATAAATACATAATGGGACAATTTCGCACATATTGACCTAGACACTCGGTAAGCTTAATTACTGGGCACGTAGATGTTGATTTGTTGAATACTACTATCCATGCTATACTTCCAAGGCAAAAATATTTGTGATCACTGCACAACTACATGCCCTTGCCAAGATTAGAACTACGCTATGGAGGCTTATAGTTTTGATGTTCATCATCATTATCATATCAGCCGAAAGACGTCCACTGCTGCTATGCTTAAGTTAAAGAAAATCACAGATCCAGATACAGGGAGTGTAGATTGAGATACAATTGGAGTGACTGAGGTAGTTAGCGGTAAGGAAAAGGTTGTCTGGAAGAAATAGCTCTTTAGCGATAAGACTGCCTTTTGTTTACCTCTTTCAAATATGTATTTTTATGATTTGTTTTATATCTGTCTTTGAGGCGCAATAAAGAGTTATTGTATTGTGCTATCTTTCAAGTCATGTGGTAGTGTGGTACCGTTTATTTGACATTTACAACGCAACTAACTTTATCCATCTCACTCGTACCAATGCCACGAGCATGATGGATCAAAGTAAGTTACCTATATGTAATAAATAGCTACATATAGATACTTGAATACATAGCCACGACCAAGGAACAAATATTTGTGACCAATAAATATTGCCCAAATAATGCCCCCGCCGGGATTTGTACCCGGAACTTCCAGCAGCTATCAAATCTCGGCGTTAATCTCGTGGTAGAACTACAGCCCCCCGGAGCCGTAAACGAGTAGCATCATGTCGACAAATGATCGCAATTGCCGACGGAACGCGATCCGCATCGCAGGTGCACCACGCTCGGGTTACCGATCACGAGGGACAGACGCGGCATAAGAATTGATAAGAATATTGTTATAATATACTCTTGCCGTGTAGTGACGGCAATAAAAATACATTTGTCACCACCCCAACTCCTCCTGTGGGTGTCGTAAGAATCGACTAAGGGATTGAAGTGTCACTGAACATTCTACAAGATTGATGATGGGCAGCAGCGTCATCATAGTGGACACATTACTGCGATCGTCAATCCGCTTGCCCAGCGTGGCGATTATGGGCATTTACCTCCTAATGCGTCTATACGCATAGTTAATAGGAGAGGCCTACGTCCAGCAGTGGACTAACATAGACTTACGACTGACGATTAAGTGTTAGCGATTGGCAACTTGTCTAAGCACCCAGGCTTGCTACCGCGAACACCGAAGTTCCTAAATTTCGGGGCTTTGTCTCTGTCACTCCAAAGTTACAAAGAAAATTACCCGAAAATATCGAACTTCGGTGTCACCGTAGCAGCCCTGGGTGCTTAGACAAGTTGCCAATCGCTAGCGCTTCATCGTCAATCGTAAGCGAAAGGCAGCTGTATTTGTCGCACTAATATGAAAGAGTGACAGAGAGGGAAAACTACGATACGCTACTAAGCATTAGCGATTGGCAACTTGGCTAAGCATCCTGTTGTCATCGGATTGTCGCGTCTGTCTCATTAATCTCTGGTTACTAAGACGAGAGCGCGGCGACGCGGCACGGAGGCTTGTTTTACTTACTCCGGCTTTTTATTGTACTTAATGGTGTTTACTCGAGATCGGGTTTGCCACCATTGATGGGAATTGATTTGGTCTTCGGAATAACATTCCTGAGATTTTGTTAGTATTCAATATCTCGTTGGAATTAAAAAATAAAGCGAGTAGTTGAATTTTGAGGAGCTACTTAGTTACTTATTATTTAAATACACTAGGTATCTAATATAATAGTCTATGTGAAGAGACTGGCTTATTGTTAACTTAGTTCTAATAACAGTTCACTTGTACAATTAGGGTTAACCCGAGGTTAAAATGTTTGAAGTGTCAAAAATGTATGGACAAGCACTTAGCCCCGAGTTAGTTGGCTAACTTGGAGATTGTGCAAGTGATGGTTAATGAGTTAAATTTGTCTATAAATCCTATCTCATTATCAAAATTTCCTACGTCGATATATTAACTACTCTATAGTGAGCATACGTCCGTATTCTCGATTAAATCAAAAATAAAATTCCTTTGATTCGATTGGACATAGTCAAACGAAATCATTTCTATTTAACGACTCGTTTTACTTTACTAACTGACCGTACACCAAAAAATGTCCAAGTAACCAAGTGAATGTTTACAAGCCCCCAAATTTGCAGTGAAACCCGATACGATTTCACACCTATCAAAAGAATGAATCTTTGCACAGTATCGCATGACGATAAATTGGCCGCGTGAAGCGCCGGTGGCGCGCATGCGTCGACGCCATTTTGAAAAAGTTTTGCGCCATGGAAATATAGCCTCTTGGCTTTCACGGCCCATTTGGTGGCCTTTTTGGGCTTGTTTACAGTTTTAAAAATGTTTTTGCGGTGCTGATAGATTTTTAAGTAATTAATTCTATGAATATTCGTTGCAACTAGTAAAATTTATAAAGGATGTAGTAACATTATAAAATTTATAAAGGATGATATCTAATTAGGTAGGTATTTTATTGGGCACATTCCCTTTTCGAGAATTCTCAAGTAAGTTATTCTTAATAATAAGTAAATCATCTGTTGAGGTAAATTAATAATGGCTAAATAAAACTGTATTTATTGTTACATGGGTTAAAATTGTACAAATGCGAATAATTGCGTTTAGTGAGCGAGTGTGACGAAAAAAGTACCTGCGATATTTCACTATAACCAATTTGTACATGTAATACTTTAAATTATAAGTGCAATAATGATTGAGTATTGAGTATTAAGTTAAAGTGTTTTGTTTGTAGGTAAAGGTATATGTTAAACTGATAACAATTGTGGAATAAAAAAAAATGTAGCTCTATACCTTGCCAGATATGATGGCAAGCTTCATTTTGAGCTTTAAATATTAACGAAAATTAACACTTTATTTGCCTATGACAATATTTCATAGGAACATAGTTAGTACCTTCTGTAAAACGTTATCCGTATAGTTATCCGTGGCTTTTCCCCAAATAAACGTATAGGTTAGCGCTACTCTAGCTATCCTAGCTCCTCCTCCCTAAGTACTGTATGATCTTGTCGCTTCGCGCTAGGAGCATGAAGATCCTAGATGTTACGAGTATTCCCTGTATACTCGTACTTAGTTTAGATTTGTGTTAAAGTATCGACACTATTTGAACACCTTGACATCGGGCTTAGATAGATATCCATGGCCTTTTCGCAACTGTCCTATTTAGGGCCTACGCTAGCTGACGCGGACGGAACGGATGTTCGTGTAATAAGAAATTGTATGAACGGCACTATCTTTTTACCCGTTAACTTATCGCTAAATAGCAGTATTTGCACTGCTGTGTTTCAGTTTGGGGGTAAGATAGCCGGTGTACTTACTGGCAGTCCTCAGGGTAGGCAGCGCATAGGCGGTTTTTTCTGCTTTCCATCAGGTGGGCTGAGAGCTCAGTTATCTACTTTCGTCACATGAAAAAAAACTTTCGCGGGCGCGTGCGACGGAATTTAATACTAAGCGGGACCTGCGAGCGTCCGCGCCAGCTAGCGTAGGCCCTTGAACACCTTGACATCGCCCTAACCTATGAACTAGCTACCAACCACCTAAAACATGAACTGTTAACTCACTGGCAAACCTGGGGTCGTTGGACGCGGGGTACCACGAGGCGCCCCGCATGTCCCCATAGTGCGGCAGGTCCGTGGGGGCGCAGCCGTAGCCCTGCACGGGGGCGCCGCCGTACAGCGGCACCGCGTACGGGTTGCCGGCCATGCAGGAGCCCCCGAGGGGGGAGTTGATGCTGCTGCCGGAGGAGTTGGACCTGTGGGAAAGGAACTTGTTAGGTGTTGGTACTGTTGGTGCTATTTTAGGCCTAGTGTGAAAGAAAGAAAGAAAGAAAAAACATTTATTTATGACAAAATATACATTAAAACATAAAATAAACATAAATGTAAGTAAAGAACTAAGTGCCACAAAATGGTCTCCAATTCAGCTTATTGCTGGGCTGTAAGCACAGCCCAGCGCTGGTCTTCCATTGGAGCCATTAGTGAGGACACGGTTGGTAACATAAACTAAAACTACTGGCAAGTTAGCAACCCTATTAATAAAAATAAAAAGATAATAATAATAAAAACATGGAATTGCACGACTGAACGTCTCCAACCCACTATAGACGTATAATCTTTTATCTGTGCCACACGCTGACACTTGACAGCTAACGCTCTATAGTCTATGGTTGGATGGTTTGGTTTGGTTTGGTTGTGCGTAAGTACCATGAAGCTGAATCCGCGTTATTACAATACGCTAGTACGACCGGGATGGATGGAAAGTAAATCCGCGTTAATAACGCTGCAGCAGCAGCTCATGGTAATTCACAGTTTGTCATCATCAGCCTATGATAGTCCACTGCTGGACGTAGGCCTCTCCTATTAAATATGCGTATAAACGCATTAGGAGGTAAATGCCCATAATCACCACGCTGGGCAAGCGGATTGGCGATCGCAGGAATGTGTCCACTATGATGACGCTGCTGCCCATCATCAATCTTGTAGAATGGTCAGTGACACTTAAATCCCTAAGTCGACTCTTACGACACCCGCAGGAGGAGTTGGGGTGGTCACAAATGTATTCTTACTGCCGTCACGACACGGCAAACCCATGATTATTTTCATACTTTCATTTGTATTATCATTTCAAAATATGTAGGCACAGTCATTATCATAAACATGTACCTATAATATGTGATGGTGGCAAAACATTCGGAATATAAATAATATGTAAAGCCTTTATATATTAGCGTGATGATCACGACTGTGACTGTACGATACCTACTCATATCTTCCTGAGTCCACCTTCAGTCAATTCAAGAGAATCACGAGCTTTTAAAATTTCGATACATGTTATGTTGCGGCTTACAGTTATATTATATGTCGTGTAGGTATACATGCAATATGTCATTCCTCCATGTGATCCGAGACAGTATAAGCCTACCTACCTACCTAAGTGCGCCTTCTGCATAAATAGAATATTATTGTCTGTTTATTTTGTGATCTTAGTCATAAGATAATAGGCTAGGTAGTTACGGCTTTATATAGTTACCCCGAGAAAGTTTTTATTGAGTCGATTTTTGGTGTGATTGTGGCAATATATCATTCAAGTCTTGTGAAGAGACGATATAAAATTAAATACAAATATATGCAAACTAAGTACGTTTTTCGGTAACTCCCTACATTTAAGTACTTATTAAAAATAATAAATAGAAAAAGGACACTTTCCAAAAAAAACACACTAATATTTTGCCGCCGGTTATTTAACTTATTTTTCATTAATTGTTTAAGTGTAAATACACACGACTAAGAAATAGGTACCTACAATACCTACATCTCATCTCAACCTACGTAAAATATTTTTTTTGAAGATACCGACGTAATATTAGATTATGCGCACATCAGCGTCGTTCAAACATAGAATAACGTATTGAATTCTGTACAATAGCAGAAATTACAACATTAAGTATATTGTGATGTATTTGCACAGTTTATTGTGTAGTCACTGGTACTGCCCACGCAACTCAATAACTCGTCTTGTCATGAACTTCGCCTAAGTATTTGCGTGCTGGTTTAAAGGACATATAGACGGCTCTTTCTCGATTGATCTTTGTTGATAGATGAAGCTAGCTGTTGGTACACATTGATACCTACTACATTGAAGGTTTTAACCTCTTCAGGCAGCTAGCACAACCATCTAACTCAGGATATAAGATTAAGCTGCCGTGGGCATTCAATCACTAAGCTTTCGAGAAAATATGTTTTGTAAAATTTCTAAAGATTTAATAGTTATTTATGTGGCTGGCGCATAATAAGACTAAGATCACTCGTGTGATCTTATTATGAAACTGAAGCACATAATTCTTAGGAACCAGAAATCACCTATCGGCTTGTATTTGTTCAACAAGAAAATTAGGGTTCTAGAGCCCTTAACGTTCGTATGTCCACAGGAAAAATTGTAACCTAACTCGTACAAAAAAATCTATGTCATTCACACGTAACAATGTACCGAGGAGAAGTTTCATAAGTTGCGAAACTTCTATAGAGAATGTTCTCGGGAATTTTAATTTTACAAGCAATCTAATCACGGCAAAACCGTTATATATACATGCCTTTTAAGGTATAGTCTATGCCTTGTTTACTCAATTGTGTAATACAATTTTCTTCGTAGCACTTTTTTATAAGTTCTCATGGAAACATTCTCAATGAGACCTTACTATTAAATTCTCATGAAAATTCTAGGAATTTTCCAGGTATATTCCCGCAATTTTGAAAATGTTCTGAAACTTGTACATTGCTATTCTCACGTTATTCAATATCTGACTACTGTTTTAGAAAAGGTATTTATAACGCGCCCTTATCAAGCACATAAAGAAGTGATCAAACATCCCTGAAAGCGACAGTTCGTTTGCCTGCCACTGCATTCGACAGTTTTTTTTTCTTCTGCTACTAGACCACGGCTGACCCAAATCAGCCACACACATCGGCCGGCGCCATCCCGCTAGACAAAGCCCAGCTTATCTGCTTAATCCCTATTTACACAATTTAATCTCCGCGCCCTCTAACGGGACCATTCATACAACCGAGCTGTGAATTTAAACCTTTAAAACGAGCCTAAATAGAGATTAGCGTGTCGACGATAAAACACCCTCCGCCATTACGATGTTTGACTTGACAAATTGAGTTTTGACAGGGCGGGAAAATTCCCGCCAACCGTTTTGTCAGGACGTTATAATTGGGGATAATTTTAATTGATTTAACTTTGTTATCTTTCGATTCTGCTGGTGCTTTGTTAATTTTATTAATTGTCGGTTGTTGTTTTAGTTTAATAAAGAAAATGATATACCTATTTGGAATTTTCTTAATAAATTATACTTTTTGTAGGTTAATCTCATAACTGGCCCAACCCACATTAAAAATTCTGTGTCAAATTACCTTATCCTGAAGCGTGCCAAGTAACATTCGTCAGGAGAAAAAATAGCGTCAATTTACATATAAAATAGCTTTGAAGACTGCCATTTATTCGATTTACTAGACC